>JANQDE010001251.1:0-10912 GCA_037157785.1 Cephalotes varians
CGCGAGTGTCGCGTTCGCGAGTGTGAGTGTGTGTTATTCCCGAAGACGGGAATTCTACTCTCGGGCGTAACAGTATGTCTGCCTCTTTCGGCAACAGAAATTTTAAAATTCCACAAAAGTTCCCGCTTTTGGATTTCGTTGATCAACATTTCATTGCGAAGGACATCTGACAATGATTCATCCTGAATCTCATTCATTGGGTCGACAATCATACCATTATCTGCAAAAATATATTTGTACAGTATATCCTCCAATATAACCATTATATGAATATATAATGTAAAGTAGGGAAAATCCCAAATATTTTATGTCAAACATTTTATTAATGTTTTATAAACAAATTTTTTTTTAATACATTAAGAAAATAATAACTTATAATAGTAACTTCGTACAATCTATTTAAATTTTTATATTTTTAATTATATTTTTAATTATTTTTAATTTTTATATTTTTAATTATTGTGATACAAAAGATAAAACTTACCAAGCATTGGATATACATAGTCTGCGTCGTCAACATGGATTTGATTATGACCATTATAACAGCCGTGATCCATCACAATGTCAGTATCAATTGCTGCATCACATAACGCACAAATGTTTTCCTGCAGAAAGAAAATTTACATGTAAACTTACATGTAAACATGCATAGCAATAAGCTCTGGAAGGTTTATAACTGGAGTAAAATCATGTAGTAAAACCATTATCAAATTCATTAGATATTCTTGTAATACTTACTTGAAAGTTAGCCATTTCTTGCACTAAATATTTTTTTCTTTTTCTTTTTCTTCTTCTTTTTCTTAATAGCTTCAGATTGCCCACAAGGTTGGCAGGAATCGAATAGGCCAGGAAAGCAATAAAATAGTAAAAGCAATACACAAGGATAGAACCCTTTAAAAAATTATAAAATCCCCTGGACCAAAACAAAACACGTCCACCCTGTTCAGATTGCTTTAAGTGATTTTTTGCAATGAACCGAACCATTCCAACTACAAAACAATAACTTAGATTATATCTATTACTCGATATATATACTCCATAAGCATATAATCATAATAAATTTGTTAATTATAATTTAGGTCATTCACCTTCAATATTGATCAAATTATATCACGTCATTCGACGCGTTTTTGCACGAAATGAAAGAATCTGGCTGAAAAAGCGTTGTTCTGTCTAATGAAACGAGATATTTATCGTTTAAGATCGTTCAAGTTGACGACTATTTAAGTTAGGAAACTTAACCGTACGACAAACAAGGATTCAAAATTACGAAAGTAGCGAATAGCGCATGCTCATCAATCGAGAATTTTGTACATACGCTGTTTGAAAAAGTTGAACCTGGTCGAACTTTGGGCTTGCTATTGTCACCAGAAAATCACTAAACAATTGTTGTGGTTGCTAAAAATCGAATTTTTTTAATGTTATGAAAAACGTAAAAATCAAATCAATTTTATAACATTTTATATTATTTAATACAAAAATATAATAATAAAGATAGTTTACAATTTAAAAGTTTATTTATAAAATTGGACAAAAACTATCGCTTCGATTTTTCTCAATTTTACAGCTCTCATTGGTTGTTGCTCAATCACATTTGAAACAGCGCTTGAGCGCTGGTGCTAAAGCACCGGTGTCTGCATGAGGATCCAGCCTAAGCATCAGCTTCTGTGAGTGGTCAATCGCAACGTGGGCAAACAGGACGCTCACGATTATGGGTCTACTTAGCGCTACAAATGCTTCGAATTATTTGGAGCGTTACTTTAATCGGTCCATTTGGCACTTTGAAGTCTCAATAGCACATATGATGTCATTAATATGTCATAGATTTTCGCTTCCAGCTCGCTTCCAATCGACTATTCTTTTCACATTTGACTGTGATTGATCAATTTCTTGCAACTTACGCCGGTTCTACAATAAGTCGTAAGCCGCAAAATGATCAATCATAATCGATTATTCTTTTGAGGCTTACTACAATAAACCATAAGTCATAAATCAGAAGCTAGTTGTAAGTCAGTCAGTAGTGTGTCAAGACAATAATAAATCAATAGTCAGTGACTGAGTGAGTGGAGATGGCTAATTTCCATCTCTTTCGATTTAGAACTTGAGATTACATTATGACCGACCAATCAAAAAGCAATACATGTCTGCCAAATATGTAATACTTGAAATAATCAGATTGAAATATACTTTAAAATGAATAACAAACTTATCTATTAAAATATCAAAAGTATGGAATGAATATCTCAAAATATGTACACCCACAGTAATCGATGCTGTCCCTTGGACATTTTCACAAATTGAAAAGTGACCACCTTTCTACATTGATGATTATAGTTCATGCTCGACGAAAGCGATTAGAGCTTAAAGGCTATCGCACACAAAAAAACTCAAGCAATAAGCCTGGATCCTCATGCAGACAGTGGCGCTTTGACACCGAGCGCTGATTGGGTAAAATGTTGTTTTAGTAAAAATTTTCTAGAATGTTTCTAGTAAAAACAACACTTTACCCAATCAGCGCTCGGTGTCAAAGCGCCAGTGTCTGCATGAGGATTCAGGCTAAGCTGTTACGTCCAAACCCTGAAGGTTTTGTTTATATAAGCTGGAAGGAAAGAGAAGGAGGAGGTATGGAAGAACGTATTCAGTAACTGTCTCGCCGGTATACGCACAGAGGTGCGTGCTGCGAGTCGAACGCACTTTTATGGCTCTGGAATATGGGTCAACGTCCCGAAAGGACGCTATAACACCTTTTTCCACGAGCAGTGCGATCGTCGGTCCTAATTCGAGTCAAGGAACTTAATCCCTTTAACTCGGGACTGGACCACGTGCGATCTTCGAGTGTAAGGAAATGAAAGGCGAGGTCGTTAGATTTAATTAATAAAAACGAGAATGACTTTTGCTAACGTTTGAAATTTATTGTAAAACATTAAGTATAAAAATATAAATACTTATTGTGTAACCGCAATACATTTTTAGAGAGTCAGGCGATTTTTCGCAAGAGTATTTACGTGTAAGTGGGTGAAAGAGTACGGGTTGAACGGAATAAAGTAGTTTAAGGGTGAATTTCATCTATAGTTATCGGAGAAGGGGGGAAAAAGGTTACAAAAAGAATCAGACGAACATCGTAAGGAAAGGGAGAATGTTAGAGAAGACTGTTTAGAGAACGGGAAGAAAGACGGGGATAATTGCATCTGGGTCCTGACCCGAGATGATGATCCTGACCCGAGATGATGATCCTGGACAAATCGAAACTGTCAGGACCAACGAAATAAGAGTCAGGAGGAAGGGGAGTGATGCGATGAGAGGCCCGACATATTACTGGTCCTCTTAAAGTTGGAAATAAGTAAGATCCATTAGAAATTACCCGTGAACCTTAAGGAGAACAAGTTAGAAATAAGTAAGGTCCATTAGAAATTACCCGTGAAACTTAGGGGGAACAAGAGTGTAGGATCGAGTTTAAAATCAAGACAAAAAGGAAAAGTAAAAGGATAAGAAGTCCACGAATTCGGGATCAAGTTATTAGGTATTGATAGGAGGAGTGATAATACAGGTGGTGACTGAGAAGGGAAAAGCCATTGTAAGATTCGGGGATACTTCGCGGATTGGTTGGATATATAAATACGTGTTGCAACTTACTGTTTGATGATGGTTGGACCTCTTACGGTGTGAAACTTGTAGTTGTAGAGCTGGCAGATGATCTCTTGAGATTCACTTATACTTGTAGAACTGAGTAATAACTGACTAAGCAAGTTGAGAGTTGATGAAGTAGAGAGTTGACGAAGTAGTGAGAATCGACGAAAATTGAGAATTGACGAAATTGAGAGTTGACGAAATTGAGAATTGACGAAATTGAGAGAGAGCTCAAAATGTCGTGGTTTATATAGGAGTTATATAGGAATCTTCTAGGATGGATTTCTTGTGGGATGAGTTAAGTTGGTTGTTTTGATTGGTAGGATACCCTTCCTTGGTGATCAAATTTTTAGATTTCCAAAATTTAGTTGGAGGTTCGYGCATTAGTTCGACTCCACTCGCAACGTAAATACTATCGTATGCTTGTTTATTGGTGTTCCATTACTGCTTGTAGGGCAGTATGATTTTTCTACGATCATTTATTGGCAAGTTCGGATCTTCACTTGCCCGCCCCGTTTTCTGAAGGGAGGGCAAGATGAGTCTTACAGTGCCTTCCAGAAATATTATTTGCATCATTTATTTTTATTTGTCGGCGATTTCTCTTTTATTAGAGGTTGCGGGAAACACGAATGCACATGTTTTAAAAATAGATAGAGCATGTTTCTATTGTCTCTTGGTATTGGAAATTATTGGGTCCAATAAAGGTTTATGAATTCGTCCTTCTTGCATATGTTGACACGATTTCACTCGCCGTCCCATTATTAATGCTCGATTTTGCTTGAAAAATGTTTTTCGTCTCACGTTTAGATATTATTTTATTGTTATTCATGTATGTTCCTGGCACGTCTTGGTACCAGTTTTATTTACATGTGGATCAAACGAGAACGGCAAAATCTCGCTCTTATTTAGTTTGTTTATTTAGGTTTCTTCTGGAAGGTTTCGCTTGGCATATGTATACGAGATAATCAACATACAAAAAATAAAGGGAAAACTCTATCGAGATAAACAATCATAAAAAGGAAAACTCTATCGGGCTTATTGTCCACTTGCCGATAGATAACCGTTGACGCTCGAGTTTCTTATTCTAATAGCTTATTTTATTAACCGTCCTTGAAAGGAGGAAATCGTGGAGTCCTCAGGACGTAACAAAGCGAATCAGCCAATCACAGTCAAGAATTTAAGGCGAAATGTAAGCAGTAGCAAATCAAAACTTTCAAAGCTATCGTACACAAAAAAACTTAACCAGTAAAACGTAAGCAGTAAGGAAATTAACAGTTTTGATTTGCTACCGTTTACATTTCGTCCTAAATTCTTGACTGTGATTGGCTGATGCGCTTATTGCTCAAGTTTTACTACTTAAGTTTTTTTTTTGTGCGCGATATCCTTTAGATCATCACACACAAAATTCCGTAGCGCTATAAGCCATAACCATAAGAAAATCGGCCAATCCCAATCGAGTATGATGTTGCCAATATCCCCACCATTTTTGTCAATAAAATTTAATCGTAACGTCGAAAAATATCATAAGGATGAAATTCTTACGGCATATGTCATACTGTCAATCAATCAGAGTTTCCGGAATTTGCGCTAAAATTCTGCCAAGCTAGGAAGATTATGTGTATCCTGATATATCCCGCGTGTCAATCGCATGAAATAATGAATGATCATAATCAGTATTGTAACACAAATAATATGTTTAATAAAGTAGAAAATGATAAAACTACGACAATTGACAACAACTTTAAAGAAAGTGATGAAAGTGACTGTCGATTCTGCCACTTTCGTAATCTCTTCCTTCGTAATAAAAGTGCCATACCCATGTCCAATCAATATTCCTGCAAATATTAAATTCTCTTTTCTCATTATTTTGCAGTTTCTAACCTTAGCGGTGACCTGCAGAATAATTTTGATTGTATAAATATTAAATCATTTGAAATAAATTGGTAAAACATAACAAATGTCATAAACATCACGTAACATTTTTGTTGTCATAATACAAATTATTTTTTTGAATAAATGTGTAATGTATAATTCATCGAATTATTATTAAACTATTTTTAAAAAATACTTACTATTTAGTGAAATACAACTGCTAAATTCACACACTTTTAGGTTAAAAGTGTAGGTGACAGTGGTACGCGGTGAGGATGGCAGCGATTCGCTGCCAAATGGTTAGCCACGCAGATTCCGGAATTCGGAGGTACGGAATCAGACAACGTCAATATTTGGGTTAAAAGGGTAGATAAGGTTGCCCTGATCCATGGTACGTCCGATAGCGTTACGTTGCTCGCAGCCTCCAGTAAGTTGACCAAGAACGCCAGACAATGGTATGACTTACAGGACGGCCCATCCAACGAATCGTGGATAAACTTAAAGCGTGAGCTTACGAAGATGTTCGATAAGAGAGTTCCTTTTTTCAAATCGATGCAGCGGATAGAAGCCCGGAAGTGGAGCCCGAATAAGGAAACCTTTAACCAGTACGTGCTGGCTAAAATGGCCTTAATGCATAGGCTGAACTTGCCAGTTCGAGACATGATCCACTTACTGATTGGTGGAATCTTGTCTGCACCAATAAGGGCCGCAGCTCTTTCGCTCACGACTGAGACGATCGAAGATTTTTTGGGTAAAATGCGCACGATAGCAGAGGGCTGTGCCGAACCTGATAGAAGGACTGGAAGTGCTCCCAAGACGAAGATGAAACAGTGTCGTAATTGTGGAAGTGCCGGACATACTCATCAGGACTGCAAAAAGGAAGCCATCTGCTTCTATTGCAAAAAGCCGGGTCATCGCCAATATGACTGCCCGGCGATTAAAGACAAGAACCGAATCCAGTCGACACACCAGAGAATGGCGTCAACTCCCGCCGCCGTAGCCGAGGACGTCTCCCCTGCAGAGGCAATCGCGTACGTCACAGAGCAGGACGGGAGCAGTTTGGAGCTGGACGACTCTTCAGTGCTGGTTGACTCCTTCGAGGGCAGGAGCAGCGACCTAGTGGCCTTGATCAACACCGGAAGCTCAGTATCATTTCTTAAATATAGTATATATTTATTGTATCGCGAGTTTACGGAAAGTAAAAGTGCGTAACGGACGAAGTCTACTCCGAAAAGTTATCACAGATACGTCTTTAAGTACGTCTTTTGACGATGTTTCAACCCCTATAAATACTCCTGCTCTTACAAATACATCACTACGAATACATCACAGATACAAGCATTCCAAGTGAAAAGGATTTAGAGGAAATTAAGCAATTGAATGTGACGGATGAAGAGAAAGAGCAACGCTTGGCATTGGAGAGCCCTTTGATTAAAATCAAAACATATTCGAATCTTTAGCAAAAAGCCATTTCTAGAAACAATAATTAATTCCTTTGTTACGTCCAAACCACGAAGGTTTTTTTTATATAAATTGGAAAAAAAGAAAAGGAGGAGGTATGGAAGGACGTAAACAGTAACTTTCTCGCAGGTATACACACAGAGGCGCGTGCTGCGAGTCGAACGCACTTTTATGGCTCTGGAATATGGGTTAACGTCCCGAAAGGACGCTATAACACCTTTTTCCACGAGCAGTGCGATCGTCGGTCCTCATTCGAGTCAAGGAACTTAATCCCTTTAACTCGGGACTGGACCACGTGCGATCTTCGAGTGGGAGGAAATGAAAGGTGAGGTCGTTTTAATTTAATTAATAAGAGCGAGAACGATCTTCGCTAACATTTAAACTTTATTATAAAACGGCCAATATAAAAATATAAGTAATTACTAACCGCAATACATTGTTAGAGTGTCAGGGACTTTTTACAATCGTATTTATGTGTGAATGTGTGAACGAGTACGGGCGGAGCGAAGTAAGGTAAGTTTTAAGCGTGAATTTCATCGGGTCCCGTTAGCACACGTCCACACACATCGCCCGGTGCTTAGAGTTTTTCCACTGGACCACCAATCAGAAAATTTTATTTTAAATTAGTCAATCGGTGACGTGGACTATCGGAGCCCACCCATTTCATCTATGGTTATTGTAGAAGGGGGGGGGGAGGTTAAAAAAGAATCGGATGAGAACATCGTAAGGAAAGGGTGAAGTGGGAAGAAAGACGGGGATAACTGTGTCGAGGTCCTGACCCAAGATGATGGTCCTGATTTCTGACAAATCGAAACTGTCAGGACCAATGAAATAAGAGTCAGGGGGAAGGAGAGTGGTGCGTTGTGGAAATTGGCGGATTAGAGTGTTTAAGGGTTGGTGGGGATCGTAATGATAGTAGTACCTAGGATGAGGAGGAGGGATATGAATTTCTTCGATGAATTCCATGCTTGAAGTCGTGGAATTTGTGGGAGAAACTGGGCGCGGTGGAAGAAGAGATCTTCGGGAGAAGAGATTAGGGAGTACGAGGGGAGAGAGAAGGAGCGGATGGAAGGAGGAGAAGAATCTGGGAATATCCGTTGTGTCAGTGCAAAGTGAGGTAAATCTGGTTCTATAACTGGGGGTGTAGGAGAGCGCGGAGGCGATGAAGGTTGATTTGGAGAACTGATAGAGGGGTGAGGAGGAGCAGATGGCACAGTTATACTAGAGTGACCGCTGCTATCGTTATTATCGTTATCGTTGTTCGACGTTAGGCCGCTGAGGTACTCAGCGTAGGCCTCGTCCGACGCGCGAAGAGGCGACGCGCGAGCCTATTCCTCCGATGTCGGAGACGCTTTGCTGCCCTTCGGCTGCGGGATTGATTGGACGACGGTCGATCGCTCACTGCGGATAAGCGCGGATTTAAGACATTTGAAAAAAAAGAGGACTATGATCGAGCTTTACTGGATATTAGCAACGGGAAGACGTAGAGTGACGGCGAAGCTTATAGATTTGTAGAGCCGGTGAGCTGCCAGGTGATCTCTTGAGTTTCACTTATACTGTTTTCTACTGCACTTTTACTATTGTGGAACTGAGTAATAACTAAGCAAGAGTTGACGAGGTTGAGCTGACGAAATAGAGAGCTGGCGAAGTGAGAGTCGATGAAATTGAGAGAGACCTCAAAATGTCGTGGTTTATATAGGAGTCTTCTAAGATGGATTTCTTGTGGGATGGGTTAAATTGGTTGTCTCCAAAGTTTTGGTTGGTAGGATACTCTTCCTTCATGATTAAATTTTTAGATTCTTTCAAATTCAGTTGGAGCTTCCCACATTAGTTCGGCTCCACCCGCAATGTAAATCCTATCACGCTTGTTTATTGGTGTTCCATTACTGCTTGTAGGACAGTATGATTTTTCTACGATCATCTATTGGCAAGTTCGGATCTTCACTTGCCCGCCCCGTTTTCTGAAGAGAGGGCAAGATCAATCTTGTGAGACCTTCCAGAAATATTATTTGCATCATCTATTTTTTGTTTGTCGGCGATTTCTCTTTTATTAGAGGTTGCGGGAATCACGAATGCACATGTTTTAAAACAGATAGACCATGTTTCTATTGTCTCTTGGGACTGGAAATTATTGGGTGGTCCAATAAAAGTTTATGAATTCGTCCTTCCTTGCATATGTTGATACGATTTCGCCATACTCGCCGTCCCATATTAATGCTTGATTTCACTCGAAAAATGTTTTTCGTCTCACGTTTAGGTATTATTTATTGTTATTCTCGAATATTCAGTGTCCCTGGCACATCTTGGTACCAGTTTTATTTGCATGTGGATCAAACGAGACCGGCAAAATCGTGCTCTTATTTAGTTTTGTTTATCTAAGTTTCTTCTGGAAGGTTCCACTTGATAGAAAAAAAAGGAAAACTCTATCGAGATAAACAACATACCCAAAAAAGAAAAACTCTATCGGGCTTATTGCCCACTTGCCGATAGATAACCGTTAACGCTCGAATTTCTTATTCTAATAGCTTATTGTATTAGCCGTCCTTGGAAGGAGGAAATCGTGAAGTCCTCAGGATGTAACACCTTATTATGTACAGAAAATGATTATGCTGCATTGTTCGCACTTTGGCTATTATACGCGTTACCTAATAATCAGGTAATTATTACAAATTCTGGTAGAAACCTTTCTTATTCCTAAATATTTTATGTAATATGTCAATTCTTTGATTGCTTTATTGATTGTTTTTGTTAAATTGACGAGCGAGTTGTTTTATTAATGTCAATTCTTTATTTATCAGAGTATAAGTCATAAAATTCTTGATATAATCTTGTCTTTATTCTATAATACATCAAAAATTCTTATAATGAATTACTCATGGACAGATTGATTCATATTATAACTTTGAGTTGTCAAACAAGTGAGTTGTGTTAATATTTTCCATTGTAATATATGCAAATTTAATGTTTACTTCGCACACAAAGTTTTCAAGTCTTATAAAAATATCAATTCTTTATTAGATTTCAAAGTGAGGCTCGTTACATTGGAGTTGACTATCAAGCTATTAACACAATTGGCAGTATCTAAAGGACAGTGCTTATTATGTGAATCATATCTAGTAATCATTGAAGCAGCGAAAGAACAAAGCACATCTCTGCTAAAGAACTTCTATAAGGTGTGTGATTTATTGAAATTAGACCAAGATACACTTATACAAATTTTGTTTGACAACTCAAAGTTATAATATGAATCAATCTATCCATGAGTAATTCATTATAAGAATTTTTCGTTGATGTATTATTATAGAATGGAGACAAGGTTATATCAAGAATTTTATGACTTATACCCTGATAAACAAAGAATTGACTTATTACATAAAATATTTAGGAATAAGACAGGTTTCTACCAGAATTTGTATCAATTACCTGATTATTAGGGAGGGTCCCGTTAGCATACGTCCCGATAGCACACGTTCACACACATTGCCCGGTGCTTAGAGTTTTGCCACTGGATCACCAATCAGAAAATTTTATTTTAAATTAGCCAATCGGCGACGTGGGCTATCGAAGCCCACCCGATTATTAGCTAATGCGTATAATAGCCAAAGTACAAACAATGCAGCATATCATTTTCTGTACATAATAAGGAATTAATTATTGTATCTAGAAATGGCTTTTTTGCTAAAGATTCGAATATATTTTAATTTTGATGAGGCATCAAAGGGCTCTCCAATGCCAAGCGTTGCTCTTTCTTTTCATCCGTCACATTCAATTGCTTAATTTCCTCTAAATCCTTTTCACTTGGAATGCTTGTATCTAGTGATGTATTTGTAAGAACAGGAATATTTATAGAGGTTGAAACATCATCAAAAGACGTACTTAAAAACGTATCTTATTCTAGACGCCTTTGACGCCTCTAAAAAATACAACATAATTCACAAAGCAATTTTTTTTT
>JANQDE010001252.1:2147-13261 GCA_037157785.1 Cephalotes varians
CCAGGCCAGCCCCCGGCGATCTAGAGACCCTAACCCGATATATACATAATAAGTCCGCGAAGCTAACCTAACCGTACTAAGCTGCCGTCCCCCAGCAGCCCTCCTATGGTCTGGCAGGCTGCGGCGGGGGAGGGCAGCTATGCGGGGCGGCGAGTTCACCAGGCTCGCCACCCCGCGCCCACTGAATGTGACCGTGGGCGGGACCCGGGCTCGAGTCCTCGCTCGAGCCCGAGTCCCCCGAGGGGGAAGTCCGGGTCCAGCCAGGGTTGGCCAAACCCGGCCTCACCCCCTCTTCCCCAGTCCCTCCTCGGCCCCACCCCATCCTGACTCGCGGATGAGGAGGGGCAATTGTTATTTGGGTGGGCGGGTCAGGAGTCTTCCAAGAGGGGAGACTCCCGTCCCGCCCAAGGTGAGGGGCAAGGGCCCCAGGGCCGAGCTTAAAGACTCCCAGCCCCGTGACCCCCGCCCCCCTACCTTTTCTTCTTCTTCTTCCCCTTCCCGCCCTTCTCTGGCGGGGCGGGAAGGGGGGCCAGGACCATGCTGCAATCACGCGTGTCCTGGCACTTTCTCTTTCTAGACTCCTCCTCCTCCGGCTCGGCCTCCATGTCCGAACCGGAGGGGGAGAGGTCTACGCCCCAAAGTCGGCCCGAGGGACGCCCCCTTAAATCCCGGGCGTCCCCCGGACCGGCCGCAGGACCCTGACCCACCCCGCTGGATCCCTCTCCGGGATCCAGCGAGGAGGGGGCCTCAGCACCCGGAGGGGACGAGTCCCCCCCAGGCGCCGAAGCCCCCCCAACCCCTCTAACCCCTCCCCCCGGTCCCTCCGCGGGGCCCGGGGAAGGGGAATTCTCCGGACGCTCCCGGGGAGACCGCGCTTCGCGGTCCGCCCCAGGAGGGACCGGTCTACACCCCGAGGGGTCTCCAGGCCTATGATCGGCCTGGAGACCCCTCTCCTCACAGATCGGGCAGTGCGGCTTCTGCCCGCACCGCCCGATCTGATGTCCCTCTCTTCCGCACCTGAGGCAGCAGGCCCCCCGGTTAACCCCGGAGGGGCACCACCGCCTCAGGTGCCCTCGCGCCAGGCAGCGGTGGCACTGGGGGGCCCCCCTCTCTCCAGGGTGACCCCCACTCGGGCCCATCCGAGGGTGAGCCCAGCTGCCTCCGCTGCCTTCAACGCCACTTGGGTCGGGCAATCAGCCCAGGCCGTGCCCGCCCCGGACACCGAAGTCCGAAGCGGGCCGACCCGGACCGACCCCGCCCGCCCGTCTCCAATCTTCTCCACGGCTTCCGCAATCTCCGTCGTCGTCGTGCCAATTGGCAGGCCCACGATCCTCAAACGAAGTCGACGGAGGGGTCGCCTAACCTGCGCACCCTCCACCGTCCTTACCATCTTCTTTATCTCATTCGCCAGTGCCTCGGCTTTCTCTTCTTCCTTCTCTTTACACTTGATCTCTACGAGAATTCCTCCGTTCCTGGTTTTCTTTATCCCTATTTGTGGGATCCCGAGCTTTTCCAAGGAAATTTCCTTCTGGCAACTTCTAATGATCTTCTCATATTCTTCTTTAATATTGCTTTGTAGCTCAATGATTATCCCTGTGCCTCTAGCAATTTTCCTCTTGATCATCCGTAGCGGTGTTGTTTTCTTCTTCGCTGCATTAGCCCTTCTTTCTCTTTCTTCCTCTGTCGATTCTTTTTGTGCAGTTTCCCTCGTCATTTGTGTCGAGGGACCCTGTGTAACTCTCTTTTTGTTCCTCTTCACCACTTCAGTCCAAGGAGTCGAGGCTTCTTTCTTCTCTTCTTCTCTCTTCTTTTCTAGGTTTTCTATCTTCTTCAGTATTTCTTCTAACTTTTCCTCTATCCTTGGAGTCTGTCCCTGTCCTTCTGTATTACTTCCTTCCTCTATGTCTACCTCCATTGTTGCCACCTCTGACTGAGTCTGGCTTTCTTCATCCCCAATTCCGTTTGGGTTCCTATTTCTTTACTATCAATCGTTATTTCTCTTTGTTTGTCCTGGATTTCCTTTTTAGCTTCTTGTAGTTGTTGTTGAAGCTTTTCATTTTCCTCCACTGTCAGTCGATACTTTCTTGTCATTGCTGTGACCCTTTCAGACAACTTTCCAGTTAATTCCCTGGCAACGTTTGCTACTATTGCCGCATGTCGTTCCTTATATTTTCTACTCCGATTGGGATCTAAATAATAAGTCATCCCATCTTCTATACACTCGTATAAGAGTTGTGGCGCCATTGGCACGTTAAACTCTGATGCTTTTTCCCGCGCATATTTTCTATCTTGGCTATCAAGTTCTTCGAAGCCCGCAAACGGTGTCGCTTCTTCATCTTCGTCTGTATCCCCTCCTCCGCGTATCCGTAGAGGAAGGAGATCCTCCGTTTTCTCTTTTCCTTCCGCAATGACTTGCGCTCTTTCCTCTTTTTCCTTCTTCTTATCTTCGGCGATCGCCAATTCCCTCGTGGTGCTCGCCGTCAACTCCACGAGTAGCCCGTAGCTGAATTCGCTAGTGCCCGACCTGGGGGGACCGGGACAGTATCCCCCCCCTGCCGGCTTCGGGTGTCCGAATCCCTGGCTCTTCTTCTCGTTACCTCATCCATTTCATAATCTTCTTGTTTGGTTTTTTAACGAGGTGTCCTTCCTCGGGTTTTTTATCGGGGTATCCGTCCCCTAGGCGGGTTGCCTCCCAAGGCTCACGAGCCCCGCCTGCCCGTTGCGGCCGCCCCGCGAAACGCCACTCCTCCCCGCCGAGCCCTCGTTGGGGTTGGACCCCAACTACTGCCTCGGCGGATCGACGGAGCAGCGGTTCGCAGAGCGCCCGCGGTGGGATCCTCTTGGCCCCCGGGCCCGCTTCATCCCGGGTCCGGGATGTCCCGATCCTCCTAGGAGGATCCGGCCATCCCGGAACCCTGGGGGTTACGGAACCGGATGAGCCCCCCCGCCACGACAAGGCGGGATCCCATTGGGGGGGGGGGGGAGTTACCTAGTGGAAGGGCAACTGTATGGAGCTGGAATCGCTGATTAGAGGTACGTACAAAACTTTATAAGTTATTAACAATGTATTGGTACCAAAAATTTTAAACGCGATTTTCTCAAAACCATGTTGTTGAACTCGGCACGCAGCATAACTCAAACAATTTTTATCCGATCAACTTGAAATTTTAACTAAAGCTTTCTAGATGGATTTCAAAGAGAAGTACACGAGCTTTTTTCGATTAATTGAAAATTGTAAAAAATATATCGCTTTTTATACGAACATTTTGGTTGAAAAATCGAACTTTTTTTTCAAACTCGTCTTTATTTTTTTGGGGGGGGGAATTTTTTAATTTCCCTGTGTACTTCTCTGCTAAAACTAATATATTTAACGAAAATATTTCACTTTGTGTTCCAGGATCAAGTCTACGATAGTTCTGCTGCGTGCCGCGGAGAGGATCGGCTGAAAACCAGTCGTGCTACAGAGACTCGTGTGCCGCCATTTTGTATTTTTTTAATCACTTAAAAATTTTTTTGTATACTTTAATATATGTCTAATGAAGCTTAAAAGTCTGTTTTACTCTATACCTTATATCTTTCTAAAAAAAAAAATATCAAAAAAGGCACTCGAAAATGGGCATTCACCGTGGGCTCCTCCCTTAAGTGAGAGAGCAATATTCCTTGTGTTAGTGTAGGCTCTTCTTTCACTCCGCGTGCCACGTGTTTAGTATCCCAGTTTTTTCTGTTGGGAACATAATATTATCTTTTAGGTTTTCGAGATCTCGACTGCTGTAAATGTCACTGGCGGCTATGGATCCAGGATCGCTATAGTGCCAGGTTGGTTTAGTCATTGGTTTCATCATTTCGGGTGTTTTATATTCGACATTTATGTGATAGCATTCGTCGTTAAGAAAATACATAGTCGGAAGTATTCTACTGCACGTGATTTGTGTTCCTGTTCTGAAAAATACATGAGTTCGTGGCGTTAAGAAGTATGTTTCGTTTGCTTTTAGTAGTTACTGATAGAATTTCTAGGTGTGTTGTATTTTTACTTCCACGGGAGTGCATTTAGTGATGTGTACAACTTCTCCAGGAAGCGTTGCCATATATCCTGAGTAGCATAACAAGGAGGAGTTCTGCATTGGGATGTGTTAGTGAGTGGTGGGGGGTGTATGTGTGAGTGACGTCACGCGGGGGATGACGTCACGTGGGAAGGGGGAATCCATTTAATTAACAATTAATTTAGATAATTTAACAAATTAAAATTCTATTAATTTATATCATCGATTAGATAATAACAATTAATTTAGATAATCAATTTAATAAAAACACTATTAATTTATTAGATACTAACAATCAATTCACATAATTTAACAAATTGAAATTCTATTAATTTATAACTTTGATTAGATATAACAAAAAAAATGCCGCTACGTGTTTTCTTTCTCTATACCTACCATCTTCTCGGAGGCGTTCTCTCTCTCTCTATACCTACCATCTTCTCGGAGGCGTTCTTTCTCTCTATGCGTATACCTATCATCTTTTCGAAGGTGTTATCTTTATGCACGTACTTTTTCGGCAACGTTATCTCTCGCATTAAATCTATCATTACTGATTCTTAATTAAAGGAAAGATAGGGAAGAACTTGTTTCCAACGAACAGAAATGTGGGTCGAGTGATAAAATATTTTAGGAGAAAAGAGATTATATTTTTTATTTTATATTGTGAACGAACCACGCGTTTTCTTATAAACTTAAACCGCTGAGGCAGGTGAGAAGAAATGGAACATCTTTAATGTTATTTTCAGTTTATTTTTCATGGAACGCGTCAGACATAATATTGTCTAAGGCATATGCTATTAGTTCACATTCTGTGTTAGATTCAGTATCACAAATCTTGCGCAAAATATTTGCAACATCACATTTATTGGTGATACAGTTTCGACGTAAATATGTCACAAAATGTTTAAATTTTTCGCCATGTGCATACTTTCCGAATGAGATGTACTGTAAAAATAAATTAGTTATAGAAAATTTATAACATATTAAAATATATAAAAAAATTTATGGAATTAAAACTTACTCATATGCTTCATCTTGTTGAACATAAAAATTCATTTTTCTTTACAGTTCGTCTTTAAACGCGGCTCTAAGTAATATAATCGGTTCAAACTCCTCGGAGTAATTGGCGTACTAATGATTCCATACGCCTCTTTTAAGTCTGCGCCCCTCCCACATATCTTCGCTAGTTTTACTTTTCAATTCACGCGTTGCTGAATGAGTGAATTCACCAACCGAATCAATAATGTTGACATAAGTCTCTAGAATTAGTGTTCCTAATTTCTTATTTTTTAATTTTTCCCACTCATCTTCCAGTGGCACATTCAATTTAGGAATTATTTTTTTCGCATCAATAGTTATACAAACTTCTCCGTGTAAACAACTTCTTATTTTAATATAGATGTCATCATATTCTTTAACAACTTCGAATTTATATGGATGACATAAAAATATCATCATCTTGTTTTCATCCATATCCTCGTCGCGAATTCTGCTCGCGACTCTTTCTACTTCTACTTCTTCTTCATTGTAGTTTTCATTGAGACAAACGGGGATTCTTTCTTCTCCTTCTTCATCTTCGTAGTAGATTCCTTCATCGTAGTGAAAACCGCAAATCATATAATCGTATGTAACAATGCATGAATATGCACGATCATCAAAAATTCCATTACAATCATACATATTACCACACATCTGCAACATCTTATGTTTGGTACATCGTGTCATCACGTTGCCAGTAAGCGCGTTTCGCAATCCAGGTTCTCTTCCACGAAGTAAATGTACCATCGAAGAACAATATATATATTGTATTTTCTATAATGATCATAACAGAGCGACTGATGCGATAACGTTGCTCTTCTTTTAAGTAATGTTCCCCTCCACTGATATTTTTTCAGAGGCGGAGTAACAATAACTGAAAAATTTAAACTAACTATCGCAAATAACTATCGAAATATTTTACCATTAGCTATGAATCACATAAAAAATGCATGTGATTATCTGCTAAAAGCTTTTCTTTCCCTAAAGCCATCAGTTCACATGTTATTGTTTGTAGAATTTTTTTCAACGGTTGTTATGAGATATCCTCGTAAATTACCAAATGTTATCCCACAAGTAAGGTATAGAAACGAAAGTTTGAGATTCCACATATAAGCGACAGTAAACTTATTTTAAGAAAAATTCAAGTTTTCTGTTAATGCATTTATCTATTTCCAATGTTTTCTTTCTAACAACGAGATATCCTCGAAAATACATCGTAATAAACAATACCAACTAGTAACATATAAAAACGAAAAGYCTAGGATACATTCTGTCAGTCCTAGCTGCTACGTTCGCATAGTGTGTGCAAATTATATCTCAAGTGACAGAGTGTTTCTTAGTGAAAGAAAAGTGAAAAAGATAACATATAATATGGAGAAAACGAAGCGTGATTTGACGGAGTAAGCCGCCCGATTGAATACGCAAGAGGAGTTTATCACGTGGAAACATCATTGTGACGAATTTATCGAATCACTGGAGGAACAGAGCCGAATTAAACGTCCACGATTATCGATTGGTGTGAAACAATCGTTGGTCGCTCGCATCGCGCGACTCGAAAATTTGAAAGATGCGGTGCGTAGACGTTTTGTGCAAGTTAGTGCCGGTTATAGCACAGGATTAAGATGGCGCGAAATTGATACGGCGTTCGAAAGCCGCATACTGACCGGCGCGGTAATAAATTTCAAGCATATCGAATCTCGTCAATTCCTCGAAGATCCGAGAGAAATTGTACTCGAGCGTGTGCGAACCGTTTTGACCAAATAGAAGAATGAAGAATCAAGATCCAAACATCAAGATAAACACAGTGTTTAACGGCGAATTTGTGGCGGGTGACAAACGCGCCAATAAAAATATCGCCACGAGAAATTATGAACTCTTTCACTCATCCGATCTGCAAGAATGGTACGAGCGTCGTCGAACCTACTTTAACATCGCTGAAGGAATTTCAGAAACGCGATAGTTGATGGGCATTGTCGCGTATACTCAATTTATTAATTAATGTGAATAAATATAATCCTTTGCACGCGGGATGTCACATTGAATTACCACGGGAAATTAAGCTAAAGAAAGCGGTAATCCACATGCAATCTACGAACAATGCATACTTCGCATGGTCAGTGGTGGCCGCTCTACATCCTGCTAAAAATAACACAAATCAAGTGTTTTCATACMCTCATTACACGTCARTGTTAAATCTGAAAGAYAYTGAGTTTCCGATGACACTGACTCAAATAAAAAAATTTGAAAACCTCAATGACATTTCCATCAACGTGTACTGCATCGAGAAGAAAAAGGAACTCTCGATCTTTCCGATTCGACTCGCTGATACAAAGAGAGACAAGCATGTTAATTTGTTGTACGTGCAGAACGACGATGACGTAGGACATTTCGCGTGGACAAAAAATCTATCCCGCCTCGTGAGCTGACAATTGAGCAAACATAATGGGAAAAAGTATTTTTGCGATCGGTACATTAAATAAAAATTATAAAATATTTTTATAACTCTTCGAGAGAATAATAAATTATATTTCCATTTGCAGATGCCTACACTACTTCAGCACGAGTGAAAAATTGGAGGCTCACGCTGTGGATTGCGGGCAAATGAACGAATGCGCGATTAGATTGCCGAGCGAGGATGACAAGTGGCCGAGCTTCAAGAACCACTGCAGGAAGGAGCGCGTCCCGTTTGTGGTATATGCCGAACTCGAATGTACTTTGGAGAAGACGGAGGAAACGTCCAAGTACCAGTACGGGTATTTAGCTTAGCATATTATGTACACTACTCGTATGACGCTTCATTATGCATGTATCGGTCTCGTCGCGATAAAAATTGTGTAGCGTGGTTCGCCGAGGAACTTAGAGTTTTAGCGCATAACGTAAAATCTATTTTATCGGCTTATGTCCCCATGGAATTTACGCGAGATAATTTAGAAAAATTTAATAATGCTACGCACTGCCACATATGCGAAAAACCGTTCGCGCCAGACGACACGCGAGTACGCGATCACTGTCATTTGACAGGACAATTCAGAGGTTCCGCGCATTCAAATTGTAATTTAAATTACAAAGATTCTCATTGCATTCCCGTAGTTTTCCATAATTTATCCGGCTATGACGCGCATTTTATTATCAAGGAAATAGCTACAGCGTACGACGGATGTGTTGAGCTACTTCCGATAACAAAGGAAAAATATATCTCATTCACGAAAAATGTTAAAAGCACTGTGGACGAACAGAAAAAAAATAACATAAAATTACGTTTTATAGATTCATATAAATTTCTCACTTCGAGTTTAGATAAATTGACATCGTATCTCAGTAAAGATAAACTATGGATAATGCAACGTGAATTTTGCAATTTATCAGCAGAAAATTTTGATTTGCTGACACGAAAAGGCGTCTTTCCGTACGAGTACATTGACTGCGTTGAAAAATTGGAGGACACATGTTTACCGCCGCGCGAATCGTTTTATAGTTCGTTAACAGGCGATACTGTATCCGAGGTTAATTACGCGCACACTGTCAACGTGTGGCAGCGTTTCTCTATTCGAACCCTCGGCGAATATATGATTTATATCTAAAAACAGATGTCTTGTTGTTGACTGACATTTTTGAAAACTTTCGCGATAGTTGTGTCTCGAGTTATGGGCTCGATCCCGTGTATTATTACACATTACCAGGTTTTACGTGGGACGCGATGTTAAAACATACTGGCATAAATTTTGAACTGCTTACTGACATTGACATGGTCATGTTTGTTGAACGTAGTATACGCGGCGACCTGAGTCAATGTTCCGGCAGGTACGCGCGAACCAACAATAAGTACATGGAATCGTACGATCCATCGACACCGTCATCATATCTGATGTATTTTGACGTTAATAATTTGTACGGATGGGCAATGTGTCAGCCATTTGCCGATTTTCGATGAGTGGACGATATATCTAATTTCAACGTTATGGATGTCGCGTTAGATTCTCCGACAGGCTATGTTCTTGAAGTAGACTTAGAGTATCCGCAACATCTTCACGACGCGCATACAGATTTACCGTTTTGTCCAACACGCGATAAACCACCCGGTAATCGTGAAAACAAGCTCCTCGCCACGTTATACGATAAGAAACGTTACGTCATTCATTATCGCAACTTGCAGCAATGTACTCGTCACGGTCTTCGGGTAACAAAAATTCATCGCGCAATTCGCGCAATCTCCATGGCTTCGCGATTATATTCAATTAAATACAGATTTTAGAACTCGCGTGAACAATGATTTTGAAAAAAATTTATATAAATTAATGAACAATGCGGTATTCGGTAAAATCATRGAGAATGTGCGCAATCACGTCGACGTGCGACTCTTAACGCGTTGGGACGGAAGATACGGCGCGGAGGCAATGATCGCGAAACCGAATTTTCATAGTCGAAGCGTCTTTTCAAAAAATCTAGTGGCAATAGAAATGCGTAAACTCGAGGTGACGTTCGACAAACCAGTCTACGTGGGTATGTGCATCCTCGACATATGCAAGACGTGTTTGTATGAATTTCATCACAAGTACATGTTATCGCTACATCGTGAAAAATATAAAATTATGTATACCGATACAGATAGCCTTATATCACATCGAGTGCGATGATGTATACGATATCATGAAATGCGATATCGCTAAGTTCGATAACAGCGATTATCCGATCGACAACGCGTACGGTATTCCACTCGTTAATAAAAAAGTATCGGCCTAATGAAAAATGAGAACAATGGCGCGATAATGACTGAATTCGTCGGACTTAGGGCAAAGATGTACGCCTTGTGCGTCGATGGTAAAAAGGACGTAAAAAAAGTCAAAGGTGTCAAGAGTAACGTTGTAGCGCGAATTATAATGTTTGGCGATTACATCCGGTGCCTGTAAGATGAAATCGAAATGAACGCGAACGCAGTCTTGCATAAGATCAAAATTACACGAAGTATACACGATATCAGAATCGAAAATTGCTGTAAGTCCATACGATGATAAACGATACATCGTACCCGATTCTACCGACACGCTACCATGGGGATATTATAAAATATCATTGTAAACATATGTTTGTATAAGTTTATATTTGTAGTAAAAATAAGTACACAATTATGTATTTTTAATAAAAATTTACTTTATATACGTATGATATGTAAAATAATGTTTCTATTTTTGTATGAAAAAAAGTATATAATAAATTTATAATACATTTATAATAACGTTATAATAAATTTTTATTTTTACAATTTTTTTACATTGTCCTTGTATGTCCATGAATTGTGCGATTCATCGAATCTCAGCCACTTTACGTAAATCTCGTTTCCCCTCCTGCGCAATACTTTTTCAACGAGGTATATATCCGGATGAGTCGCGCGATGCAACTCGTACTCGTAGAACGTTCCAGCTATAGATTTTCCGCGATAGTCCTCGAGTAGATAAGTTACGGAATTGGTACGCTGTACTTTAACGATCTTAAACACCTCAGTAGTCCAATTTGATGTATAACACTTTTCAAAGACCGTCTTGTACTTACTCACACGTACTGAATCGCCTACTATGAATTTCGCCGAGCCCGCGATCTTTATAGCGCTGTACACTGTAGCCAAGAGTCTTTCGGCTACCGCGGGGGTTACGTATGCGGGTTGCATGCCGATTGTTCGATGCTTTCGAGCATTGTAATTCGACACGAGACGCGATAAMAGGTCGATYCAYTTRTAATTYCYGTTGAGCGTAAACATCTTCYACATRTCATTCTTCAGCGTGCGATTGAACCGCTCGACGACCAATGCTTTCATTACAGAGTACGTAGAATAGTGATTGATATCATGTTTATTTACAAGTCGTTGCACAGCGTTGTAAAACTCCTTTCCCATATCGATTTATAAGTTTTTCGGATGTCTACCGCTCTTTTGAATTATCTCGGTGATAGCGTTAGCCGTCTCGCTTCCACTTTTACTCTTGAGCGGTACGGCCCACGCATACTTGCTCAGCACGTCAATGACGGTGAGAATGCAATGGTAAC
>JANQDE010001253.1:0-13806 GCA_037157785.1 Cephalotes varians
ATATCGTGGTCCTCCCATTCTCCCGTTAATTTTTTACTTCAAGAGGATCACTAATATCGTGGTCCTCCCATTCTCCCGTTAATTTTTTACTTCAATAGGATCACTAACATCGTGATCCTCCTATTCTCCCGTTTATTTTTAACCTCAAGAGGATCACTAACACCGTGGTCCTCCCATTCTCCTGTTTATTTTTAATCTCAAGAGGATCACTAACATCGTGGTCCTCTCTTCCTTTTGGTTTAGATCTCACTCTACCTCCCCCGGTTGCTAACATCTAGTAAAAGTTCGACCATAACCCGTTTTCTCAAAAGGAAAAACACATTTCAATACCCGCGCTTATCTATAGTGCGACCAACTGTCGTCCGACCCGCCCCGCAGCCGAAGGACAGCCAAGCGTTTCCGGCATCGAAGGAACAGGCTCGCGCGTCGTCTCCTGGACGAGGCCTACGCGCAATATCTCGATGGCCTAACGTCGCGAGATAATAACAATAGTAGTAACGATAATAATGCAACTGAAACAGCTCCTCTCCTCCTCCACCTCCTCAATCGCCTGTAGTTTAACCGCCGTCGCCTCCACGCTCCCCCACACCCCCTGTCGCACAACCCGATTTCCCTCATTCCACGTTAACTCAACGAATATTCCCTGACTCTCCTCCCCTTTCCTTCCGCTCCTTCTCTCCCCCTTCTTATTCTCCCATTTCCTCCCCAGAAGAACCACCATGTCCAAGTTCCCCGGCGGATTCTACTTCAAGTGTAGAATTTGTCGAGGAAATTCACATTCCACCTCCTCGTCCCAAACATTACTATTATTATGACCCTCACGAACCCATCGAAAACCTGATCACTCAATTTACCCTGCACACCGATCCTCTCCTCTCCGAGGCATATACCATCGGGCCCGATGACTTTGATCTAGCGGAGATCAGAGAAATCATCGCGACCCACGACCCGGACTCCGTTATTCTTGTTTTCCTCCCGAATTCCCCCTTCCCTTATGACGTCCCTATCCGATTCTTTTTCAACCTCTTTCCCCCGACTACAGTCATCATAAATGAATTACTGGAATAACACGTCTGCTCCGCTTCCCCCGCACACACATACACATCCATAACACCGCATAACACATGTATATACATAGCCTCTGTATTATTTGTAAAACCTTCAGTAATGTATCGAATAAATAAAATAAAAATAAAAATCTAAATGTAATAAGAATTACTCTCGATTTTCTTTTAGTTAAGAGATAACGACCTCGTCATTCTTTTCCTTTGCCCTCGGAGATCGTACGTGGTCTAGTCCCGAGTTAAAGGGATTAAGTTCCTTGACCCGAATTAAGACCGACGATCGCACTGCTCGTGGAAACAGGTGTTATAGCGTCCTTTCGGGACGTTGACCTATATCCCAGAGCCATAAAAGTGCGTTCGACTCGCAGCACGCGCCTCTGTGCGTATACCTGTGAGACAGTTACTGTTTACGTCCTTCCATACCTCTTTCTCTTTCCTTCCAACTCATAGTTAAACAAAACCTTCGGGGTTTGGACGTAACATAAGCTTACTGGAAAGTCCACACGGCGTACGCTTCGAGAATGCATATATAATAATACATATATTCGAAATCGCTTCAACAGCCAAAATATCAATATTTGAAGAATTTACTTGCACCGATAGAAGAAATTGGTTATTTTACATACTCTAATAACAGCGATATCGTATCACCGAGTGAGGCGCTTCCAAATTCTTTATCGTTGATGACGTGGCGTGCGACAAGCAAGACGTGATAAGAGAGTACTTTTCAATGGGTCGACACGTGGATGTCGATTCATTTTATCTCTGTCAAACATATGCAAAGATACCAAAGCATCTTATACGCGACAACGCAAATCTCTTGATTCTTTTCAAACAGGATGATATCAATCTGAAACACGTGTACAACGATCACGTAAACACCGACATATCTTACGAGAATTTCTGCGAATTATGTCGCAATTGTTGGCGACAAAAATATGGATTCCTAGTGATTGACAAGGATAATGCACTTACCGATGGGCGATATAGAAAAGGATTTAATGACTTTGCGATACCGTAACATGATCAGTTGTTGATGATACATTGACACGTTACCAACATGGATGAGGAGATTAAAGATCGTGAGAGGATAGCGAAGCAGATTGCGAAAACAAGCGATTCGATTCGTAAAAAATATCGCGCTTTARAAGCTGGTAAAATGGAGGAAGACATCGCGTTGGAAAGACACTTTAAGCCCATCGTTGAACCTTTGAAACAGATTGTTTGAAAACACTGTTGGCGAGAAATCTGATGTGGAATCAGGTGAGAATGAAACGTTCTTTCTGGGAGAAGAAGAAGAGCCAAAACCCAAGAAAAAACGATCGAACACTTCGTTTGACAATTCTCTAATTCCAACTTCTACTCCGGTTAAATCAATGTTGAAACGATCGAAAACTGTGCCATCTAATTTGAGTGAAACATCCAAAATTTTACAACGTAAACTATCATACGAACGTTCACATGCTCTCTCCGTCGAAGAAGTTTTCGAAGTTGCCGATGAATCGCTCGTGTCATCCATTCAACACTCGTTGCAAACATCTGAAAGACAAGAAAAGTTGCAGACACACTATGGCCCATTGGGCCAAAAATATCTGGAAGTAATATTAAGGGGGGAAATCCCTGTAAAAATTATTTTTTTTGCATTTTTTTTTCCTTTAAAAATTCATTTACCATCTGTAGAATGTATTTTCAGTRTTTGGAGCYTTATAGGAAGCCTAAAAAGTCCCTATATAGTCCCCAAGGTGATGCCCTCCAAATCTACCGAAGTAGGTAAGCGCGCGCACGCCCTTTACGGCCTTACGTTTCATTTCTGGGCCCAACAAGTTTGCTAGTCCACTTTTTGAATAATAGGGGTAACTTCTGACGATGTGGCTTGTGTATTGTTTTCACCGGTCGTTTATTGTTTTCACCGAAACAGTGGAGAGAAGACCTACGGATAGTATACAGTTGAGCGCCTCGTATACTTATTTAGAATCGCGTCGGTGTGTAATTGTTTGACAAATTTAAAAAAAAATGAGTAGTAAGATCCCGCAGGATAATCCAAATTATCGTCCTGGCCGCCCTCGTCATCGAAGATATGAGGGCAATCAATTTTCGAGCATACCGGACACGGAAACCGTCGAAGAGTCAAATGACGAAACAACTAGCGTCTCTGCAAAAAAATTAAAGAAGTCACCGGACGATATTATTATCAATCCAAGCTTTTGCTACCGAATCATTGAATTTGTTAGTGTTTTTTCTGCTCTTGCCGACATACTAGTGTGCAAAYGGTGTAAGCAAAAAGTGTCATTTGGGGAATCTGGCGAAAAAGGATTGGGATTCAAAATTTCAGTAAGCTGCAAATGTGAAACTGTGTTAATTCCATCAAGTCCATTTATACGTAATGCTTATGAAATAAACAGACGAATCGTGTTTACAATGCGCTTGCTTGGTGTCGCTCGAGAAGGAATATGTATATTTTGTGGTATTATGAATTTAGGCAGTGGAATAAGCCAGCACGCTTACGATCGAATTATTCAGCATGTCCACACATCCATCAAGAAATTGTTCGATGTGAGCAGTAAAAATGCAATCGAAGATRAGAAAAAAGAAAATGAGGCGAGAGAGCAGCCGATATTAAATTTAACTGTTAGTGGTGACGGATCGTGGAAGAAGCGCGGCTTCTCGTCGTTGTACGACGTAACGACACTTATTGCCTACTATTCGGGCAAAGTGATTGACTTGATAGTCAAAAGTAGCTACTGCCACACATGTAACTTTTTCCGAAGTAACGCCGACGACCCTAAACACGCAGATCACGTTGAAAATTGTGACATCAATCACAAAGGTTCGGCAGGAAAGATGGAAGTTGACGCTGTTCTTGAAATGTTCAAACGTTCCGAAGAAAAGTATGRCGTTCGTTATACTAATTACGTTGGCGATGGAGATACAAAAACATTCAAGGCTATATTAGATGCTAAGCCATACGAAGATGTTACAGTTGTCAAAAGCGAGTGTGTTGGACACGTGGAAAAGCGGATGGGGAGTCGCCTTCGAAATGTAAAAAAAACCGCGAAACTTGGTGGCAAAGGTAAATTAATTGATGCTTTGATTAAAAAATTAACAACATATTATGGCTTAGCAATACGAAAAAATACACAATCAAAAGATAACATGAAGAAAGAAATTATGGCTACATATTATCACTTGATTTCGACCGATGAAAAACTGCAACATCAGTTTTGTCCTGGCGTCGACTCGTGGTGTGCGTATAACGTTGCTCAAAGCAAAAACGTGCCGTATGAACATCCAGCTCCTCTGCACCCTGATGTACAAAAAAGTATACTTCCGATTTACGAAGATCTGTCACGAGACGAGCATTACTGGAGCGTTGTGTTGGCGGTTTTACTCAAAACGCTAACGAGTCCTTCAATTCGACTGTGTGGCGTTTAATTCCCAAGCATTTACATTGTGGCTCAAAAATCATAGAAATTGCAGCGTATTTAGCTGGAGGAATGTTCAATGATGGGTATTCATTTATACTTAGAGTCATGAACGATCTACAACTTCCAATCGGCCGAGAATGTCAAATTTTCGCAGACGAGTACGACGCGCATCGAGTGAAGAGGCAAAACAGGCGCTCATTAAATTCGTCTAAAGAGGCCAGAACTGCTCAGAAAGAGAAAAAAACAGCTGAAATGGATGGTTTTTTTGAAATGGAAGGCTTGCTGTATGGTCCTGGCATCGCAGACTAAGTTTAAGTAAGCATAAATCACTATAAACTTTACTTTTCACGAACGAAAACTTTAAACGCGTTTTTCTCAAAACGCGTTTTTTTCCGCGCCGTGCAATGTAACTCAAAAAGTAATGAAGCGATCGACTTCAAATTTTGTACAGATATTCCTTAACTCATTGGCCTTTGCATGAACCTAAAATTTCAATTTAATTGTTATAATAAATATTGTTTTTAACAATTTGTTTATGCAGAAAAAGGTGTTTTTTTCGTTTTTTTTTTGGCTTATAATTTTTATTTTTCACTTTTTTTTGCTAAATTTAGATTCATGCAAAGCAGAATAACATATTTTAATGAAAAAAATTTTACCCGTTGATTACAGATCATTACAAGGACCTGGGCGTTGCACGGCGCAAACCCGAGGAGTCAACTTTGATGAGCTGTAGCGCCGCCATTTTGTTTTTTTTACCCACAAAAAAATTTTCCTGAATACCTTTCAATGTCAATAATATCATGTAATTTTCCGAATGACAATAAATGCTTTCAATTTTTCGTAAAAAATTATTGAAAAAACCGTCATTTACAGGGATTTCCCCCCTTAAGCGGTAAAAAATCTGACAACGTTTATGGAGTTTATTTTAGCAGCAATGGAACGATGCTCGGTGACAAACATATCGACTTGGACAAGAATGATGATACAATCGTAGATGGAAAAAGATACCCAGGAACACCAGGTCTGTACGAATTGATTTTTAAGAAATTTCCCGACGAAACTATCTGCACGAATGCTGACAAGCAGAAATACAAGAGCATTCTATTGACAACAAATGCGCATAGACGCGGTCACAGCATGCATAATCCAATAATGGGTAACAAGGGACACAAGTATAAAAGTATAATYGCACCCTTGCTGTCTAGTAAAAGAGTTGGTAGAGATATACCGCGTACCGTAACATTAAACGACAACAAGATTGATTACGTTCATTGGGACGATCCGAACGAACTTGTGGATCGTTTCCGATTACTCGAGGCATCGCGCCAAGCGGGTTATAATGCCAATGAGATCTTATCGATTATCGAAGAACTCCGCGAAGCCGGCCTCATTATAAATTAAACAGCGCGACACTCGTCATTCAGTAAATATTGAAATGCCGATCAACAAGTTTGGGACATCGCTCGGAAAAAGCGGAGCGGAACCATATTACCAATGGAGCGGATTACTCAGAAATTTCATGCGCGATAACGCTCTTTCCATGGGTGCAACTGACTTTGACGCAAAGTCGCGTAAGATTAGACGTGTAGCATTACCAGTAGATGATGATGATGCCGCTAATAAGCGTTATGTGCTACAGAGCGCGAAAATTTTGAAAGATCGACAGGATGAGATCGAAAAAAGATTGCAACGCTCCAAAATAACATGCAGATTATGATAAATGAGCTTCAAAGATTCAGCAAGACAACTATAAATAAATAATACTGTGTCACATACCATGATGTCTGAGAAAAAAATTTCCGAGAAGCGTCAGCTGGTGAATGAACTGCACGCTCCAGCGAGAAGAAATTTTCCACGAARACGCGTCATAGTTTGTGGATATGATGACTTGTGGCAAGCGGATTTGGTCGAGATGCGTGCTTACACGCGATTCAACAAAAGTTACCATTACATTCTCACCATTATCGATGTGTTGAACCGTACCGCTCAAGCCCAAAAACGGAAATGATGTCGCTACAGTGATTGCAAAGCTAATTCGAGACGATGAAAGATGGCCGAAAAATTTGCAGACTGACAGAGGAAAGGAATTTTACAATGCAAACGTAAACCAGAAACTCTTGAAGAAACATGATATCAATCATTATTCGATATATTTTGTAATAAAAGCATCGGTTGTCAAACGATTTAATCTTACGTTAAAGAACGATATGTGGAAACAGTTTACGCTCAATGGAAATTACAGATGGATTGATTTGTTACCGCATCTTGTATCAGAGTACAACGCATGAAAGCATCGGAAAATCGATATAAGACCTATCGACGTAACTCCCGCCAACAAACTCTTAACGACGGTATACAGTCGCATAAAGATCRTTGCACCCGCGCGGTTCAAAGTGGACGGCTCGATACGCGTGAGCAAGTATAAGACATTGTTTGAGAAAGGTTATACGTCAAATTGGACCACGGAGGTGTTTAAAATCACTAAAGTGCTAATCCCGTAACGTATCTATTGGAGAATTCCTGCGGAAAACCTATCGCCGGAGGATTCTATGAATATGAGTTGCACGTGTTGCTAATCCTGACGTATATCTTGTCGAAAAAGAGTGTTGCATAAAAGAAAGAATGAAGTTTATATGAAGTGGCTGGAATTTGACAATTCACACAATTCATGGATACACAAAAATAATGTGTTGTAAAATAAATTAAAACAATATATTATACACATGTATAAAAAAAATATATATATATATGTACACAAACATAAAAAGTATATAAATATATTATATTATACATAATTATAAAATATATAAATATTATGTTATACACAAATATAAAATATGTAAATATATTATACATAATTATAAAATTATAATTATATATTACACAAAATTTATTTACAATGGTATTTTATAATGTCCCCATGGCAGCGTGTCGATAGAATCTGGCAGAATGTATCGCTTATCGTCGTACAGACTTAGAGCGATTTTCGTTTCGGATATCGTGTATATCTCGTGCAATTTTGATCTTATACACGATTGCTTTCGCGTCATTTCGATTTCGTCAAACAGACATCGCGTGTAATCGTCGAATGTTATCGATTTGGCAACGACGTTACTCTTGACGCCTTCGACTTTTTTCGTATCTTTCTTACCGTCGACGCGTAAGGCGTACATCTTTGCTTTAAGCCCGACAAATTCGGTCATGATCGCACCATTATTTTCATCCTTCATCAAGCTCGGTACTTTTATTGACGAGTGGAAAGCCGTATGCGTTATCGACCGCGTAATCGCTCGTGTCGAATCTGCTGATGTCACGTTTCATAATGTCGTGTACATCGCACTCGATGAGATAAATAAGACTGTCCGTATCAGTATACATTATTTTACATTTCTCACGATACATCGGCAACATATAATCGTGATGAAATTCGTACAAACATGTCTTGGATATGTCAAGRATGCACATACACACGTAAATTGGTTTTGTTAGGAGGCCAAAGATATTACCAAATATTAAATAAAATAATAAAAGAAGATTGGGCAATGCGACCCAGATAAAACATTTGGCCTCGTAACATCATTGAAAAGTATTCTCTACAATAGCGATTAGCAATCGTGCGACCGGATTGCGCGGCCGATTCAAAGAACACCGACCGCAGCAACCTAATTGTGAACGCTGACTTCGATCCTTGCTGAAATCGATCGGGATAAAAACCAAGAGGATGGAGGCAGGATCGAAGTCAGTTCGGCCAGGCAGCAAAAACGCTGCCATTTTACTATACGCACTAATCGGTTCGGGCAGACAGCGAAAACGCTGTCCGTTGAATATTATAAAATAAAATAACTACGCTGTGAAATTAAGTGAATAAAGGTTTATTTGTTTATAAGATCTTGTGAGTGTTGTCATTAACGTTCCTCCGTGGAAGACGAACCCCCAAGTGCCAGACAGGCACGACAAACTGGTGGCAGGGATGAGATCCGTCATCAGGGAGGAACCGGAACGCCAAGAACAGCAGGCCTGAAAACAATGCGGGTCAATCGACGGCAACACACCCGTGAAAGGACAGCGGAAGCTAGATCCAGCTCAAGCAGTAACGGACACCGTATAGCAGTCGACGCACGGAGAGGAAACCCGAGAAGACGCCGACCTACCACAACTCTGATTACCCCGAGGCTAAGCAGCGCAGCAGCATGTGACTCATCTATATGTAAGTCGAGCGAACTAATGTACACACAGCGATTGTATAAATAACCGCGAGCGCATTAACGAAAACCGAATAAAAACACGCGGCGAACGAATCGCGCAAATAAAAAACGTGAATAGAATAAATGTCGGACGGTGCGATTGACAGACGCTGTCCCGCCGAACGAAACACGTCGTGGTTGCATAGCGAGCCAGCACGACGCGCGGCTAGACCGACTCCTTTAAATCCGATCCGAGTAATAGAACAAGCGGTAACTGATGTCCGCAAAAACATCCGCCGAAACCTCGAAGCGTATTACTCGAGTGAAAGCTTCCCTGAACCCGAGTTTTACCCGAACGTAAATATCGAACGCGAATTTCTATTCGATGACATCGATCCTAGCGTAGTAAATCATAACGAACAAAACGACGACATTACGCCAGATATGAAATTACCGAGCAAACGGAAAGTAGAGTCTCTCACCGGAGAGAGTTTTCGCTGACTTCTTACGATAGCAGCATATTYGATCCGGAAGAAATTTACGCCCATATCCAAGATATGGCAACTCAACAACAACATACTCCGTGCGGCGATGCCACCGGAGAACATAAAATAACGAGTGCAGAAATCGACACCGAAATCGACAGACTTAGAAACACCGCGAATCGCATTACGCATAGAAGACTCGAACAAACGTTCGTTGAACTTCACTTCAAGCTTACGCATTTCTATCGCAACCAGATTCTCCGAAAATACGCTTCGACTATGGAAATTTGATAGCGCGATCATTGCCTCTGCACCGTATCTATCTTCCCAACGCGTTAAGAGTTGCACGTTGACGTGATTGCGCACATCTCCATGGTTTTACCAAATACCGCATTGTTCATCAATTTGTATAAATTTTTCTCAAAGTCGCTTTTGATTAGTGTTCTAAAATTCGTGTTAAGTTCGATATAACTGCGAAGCCATGGAGATTGCGAAAATTGCAATACGCGGTGAATCTTTGCGACACGGAGGCCATGACGAGTACACTGCTGTAGGTTACGATAATATATGACGTAGCGTTTCTTATAGAGTTGCGAGGAGTTTGTCTTGCCGCTTGCCGGGTGGTTTGTCGCGCGACGGACAGAACGGTAGGTCAGCGCGCATCGTGAAGATATTGCGGGTACTCCAAGTCAACCTCGAGAATGTAACCTGGCGAGGAGTCCAACGCAATATCCATAATGTTAAAATTAGATACATCGTCAACTCATCGAAAATCAGCGTAAGGCAGTAGTTGACACATTGCCCAACCATATAAATTGTTTACATCGAAATACATAAGATACGACGATGATTTCGATGGATCGTACGGCATGTACTTGTTGTTGCTCGCATATATCTGTGGGAACATTGGGACTCAAACCGCCGCGTATACTGCGTTCGACAAACATAACCATGTCGATGTCGGTAAGCAGTTCGAAATTGACGCGCGTATACTTTAATATCGCATCCTATGTAAAATCCGGTAGAATATAATAGTACGCGGGATCGAGTCTAAACTAGCGATGCAACTGCCGCGAAAATTTTCAAAGATATCGGCCAATAGCAAGACATCGGTTTTGAGATATAGATCGTTATACTCCCCGAGCGTTCGGATGGAGAACCGCTGCCACACGTTGGCGGCGTTCGCATAATCACTCTCGGATACGGTATAGCCCATCAATGAATTATAAAACGATTCGCGCGATGGTAAACACATCTCATCCAACTTTTCAACGCAGTCGATGTACTCGTACGGAAAGATATCTTTTCGTGTCAATAAATCAAAATTTTCTATAGATAATTTAGAAAATTCGCGTTGTAATATTCTTAGCTTATTCTTGCTAAGAGAAGATGCCAATTTATCGAGACTGATATTAAGAAATTTAAATGAATCGATAAATCGCAATTTTATACAAGTTTTTTATCTTTATTTTCGGTACTTTTGACATTCTTCGTAAATGAAATATATTTTTCCTTCGTTATCAGAAGTAAATCTACTTGTCCTTCGTACGCTGTGGCTATTTCCTTAATAATAAAATGCGCGTCATAACCGGATAAATTATGAAAAACAACGGAAATCTAATGAGAATCTTTATACTTTAAATTGCAATTCGAATGGGCGGGACCTCTGTATCGACCAGTCAAATGGCAATGATCGCATACTCGCTTGTCGTCCGGCGCGAACGGTTTTTCACATACATGACAGTGTATGGCGCTGTTAAATTTTTCATAATCGAAATCTACCATGGGTACAGCGGCATGGATACAATTTACGCTATGTGCTAAATCTCTAAGTTATTCGGTGAACCATACGATCCAGTCATTATTGCGACGAAACCTATACATAAATAACGAATCGTCATAAAAGCAATGTACATAATACTAAACACTTGATGGTGTTGGCACATGTGGCTCGACGGATCAATTTTCTCCATGCATTCAAAGCGTACGATAAATGGGACTCATTCCTTTCTACAGTGGTTCTTGAAACTCAGCCACTTGTCATCCTCGCTCGGTAACCTGATAGCGCAGTCGTTCATCTGTCCGCAATCCACCGCGTGAGCCTCTGTTTTTCATTCGAGGCAAAATAGTGTAGACTTCTGCAAAATTTATTATTTATTGAACCATAAAAATAAAAACATCAAAATATTTCATAATTTTAGTAAATATATACATACCTATCGCAAAAGAATTTCTTGTTCTTTTTCTTGCTCAGCTGTGAACTGACGAAGCGGGAAAGATTCATTATCCACGCAAAGTGTCCTTCATTGCTGTCTTGCGCATACAGCAAATTGACATGCTTCTCCCTTTTTATATCGGTGAGCTGTATCGGAAGAATCGAGAGTTCTTTCTAATTCTCGATACAGTATACATTGATAGAGATATCGTTGAGGTTTTCAAACTTTTTAATTTTATTAAGTATCATCGGAAACACAATGTCTTTAAGATTTAGCACAGTCGTATAATGGGGATACGATGATTCCCGTTCCGGGAATTTCTTTCAGCCGGATGCAGAGCGGTCACCACTGACCACGCGAAACATTGTCTATTGATTGCACGTTGATTACGGCTCTCTTTATCATAATTTCGCGCAGCAACTTGATGTAACATCCCGCGTGCAAAGGATTATATTTCTATTTGTTCGCGTTAACAGTCAAATTGAGTATACGCGACAATGCCCATCCGCTATCACGTTTCTGAAATTCCTCCAGCGACGCTAAGATAGGCTCTACAAGGCGTAACTCGTACCACTCACGCAAATTCGATGTTCGAAAGAGAGAGAGAGAGAGAGAGAGAGAGAGAGATAGTTTCTCGTAGCAATACTTTTATTCGCACTTTTGTTACCTGCCACAAATTCACTGCTAAATATTGTGTTTAATTTTATTTTGTCACGTTCCTGCATAACGCTTCGCGATCGAGCACAATTTCTCTCACATCTTCGAAAAACTGGCGAGGTTCGATATACTTCAAGTTTATTACTGCACCAGTCAGTATACGACTCTCGAAAGCTGTATCTATAGCTCGCCATCTAAGTCCCGCGCTATATCCGACGCCCGCATGCACGAAACGTCCACGCACAGAATCTTTCAAACCTTCCTCGCGCGATACGTGCAACTAACGATTGTCTGTTGCCGATCGATAATCGCAGATGTTTAATTCGACTCATGCTCATCATCACAATTCGATGAACTCGTCGCATCGCTGCTCCCACGCGATATAGTCTTCTCGTGTATTCAATCGGGCGGCTTGCTCACACAAATCACGTTCCATTTGCTCCATATCAATACGCTGCTCCAAGACTTCCAACTCGGCTACTGATGGGTGTACCTCAATCTTTTTATTTTAAAAAGAATTGCATCATTACATGCAGTAATCGCAGATGCTATATCAAATTACACGAGACGTGTTGCGACATGTTCTTGACAAAAATCAATGACCTATGCATAGTTCTGAGATGGAAGATCTCATCGAGTCCTTGAAAGAAATCATATTTAATACCAATGACCCATGTGAAATTACAAGGTTTGCAATTTTTTAAGACGCAGATAGAGTGATTTCGCAGCTGCGCATTGATTTAGGCGATAATACATTTTTGAGATGGAGACATATTCATTGTTCTTGACAGAAATCAATGCATGGTTTGCACTTTTAAGTCACAGCAGCCGAACATTGGCGCTTGAAATTGCAATATATTTTTAAGATGGTGACATATCCATTGTTCTTGACAAAAATCAATGATCTATGCATGGTTTGCACTTGTTAAAGACACAGATGTTTGATCTCATCGTGAGACATATCCTTGAAAAAAATATTTGATACGCGAGAATTGTTATCTGAAGACATGTGGTGGGGATCATTATTTAATATCGACCTATGGCGCCAAATAATTTTTTACATTGGCTCCGCCTCTGAAAATATCAGTGGAGGGGAATACAAAATAAAAAAGAGCTCAAAGCAACATTACCGCGTCAGTTGCTCAGGAAAAACGGACTGTAAAGCTCTTGAAAATGGACAACGGAATGAACTATTACGTTCCAGTTCAGCAGGATGAAGCTCCATCTTATAAGAAACAGCGTGATGAGTAAGTTTTATTTTTTCATATACTTTTTCAACACTTAATTGTATATTCTTTCTATAACTTCTCTAATTTTTTTCCAGTAGTTACTCGAAACCTCGTTATACACCTCATATCTTAGGAAGAAGAGTTGCCTTGACAGCCACATCTTATAAATATCTGGATATTGGCATCAGCGTGGGACCAGTGTCCTCTGTAGAAATAGTCATTGGCGATAACCATGGCAATCAGATAATCCTGCCTCATGCAACGTGGGAGATGTTCATCGAGAGACATGCCAACATTGAACAACTCCTGCAGTCTCCCGCACCTTCATCACTAGCGATTCAAGATCTGATGGAACTTGTTAAACTACATGGTGTAAATATGGTAAAATTGAAATCACGTAATGTCTGCTTGTACATGAAGTCATCAGCAGTACTTTTCACGTTTAAATTAGAGCATTGCATGGGTGGCACCCGTTTGGCCACGTTAATATTGACCACAGTCCCGATTGACCACGTTGCAATTGACCACGTTGCGATTGACCACGTT
>JANQDE010001254.1:6151-16683 GCA_037157785.1 Cephalotes varians
TCTATATTTTCGTGAAAAAGGAAAAAAGGAAACTGCCATGTTTAATGTCAATATAAATAATATATAAAAAATTATTCAATCGGATTTTGTACATGTGAGAATATATATGTGTGTGTAGGTATATATGCATGTGCGACAAAGAAGTATTTGCATATATACATAAATTGTATTATGTACATAAAATGTAAAAATGAAACATATTTGTTTTTTTTTATAAAAACCTCTAGTAAATTTGCCATATATTAATATCTTCAAATTTAATTCTGATTTATTTTTCTAACAAAATGTTTCCACACTAAATTTCGATAATATGTGGAAAGAAATTCTAAAGCGTCAGTGTTAAATAATATCGCGAAATATTCAAATTTGAGATCATTTCTGAATGCTATTTAATCACTTTTATATTTAAATGCTAATCTTTTTCGTCATCGTTATAATAATTAATGATTAAAGATTTCAAACCCTCTCTGCTGTGTGTGTATGTGTGTGGGTGAAACAAAATTCTGATACTTTGCATTTATATATATTATATACTAAATCATACTCTTCTAAAAAAGCATTACTGGCTGTGAAAAATTAGTCAATAATAAATTACTGAGCACTAATTTACAACAGCTAGTAATACTGTTTTATGAGAATATTTCATACAACATAAATAATAATGTTTAAAAAATATATATTTTCTTTTAAATAAAATATAAATACATATTTTTTTATTTAAAAGAAAATATATTCTTTTTTAAACATTATTACTGSGTATCATTAGACGAGGAAGGCCCGGCACTATCCACTGCATATAATTTTAAACTATTTATAGTTTTTTTTGCAGGGATAGCATATAATGTGCTTGTAGACATGAAAGATAAATGTTTTTCATTAACTCTCATGTCTGAAGCTGTTTCCCCCCTCGTCTTTAACGTAGATTTAAATACGCAAGTAGTGTTAACAGTAGCCACGGAAAATCGATTTCGTTTATTTGTTTTTATATCTGTCAACAATGAAAAAATTCTTTCTGAATCGGCATTTGAGTGCGGAAGTGATCGAATAGCATTCAGAAGTGATTTCAAATTCGGATATTTCGCGATATTAYTTAACTGACGCTTTAAAATTTCTTTCCACATATTATCGAAATTTAATGTGGAAAGATTCTGTTTCTCCTCAATAATAAAATCATAATATAATGCAAGCCATTTTTCCTTTAAACCATTTTCATCAAAATCAGTTAAAATTTTTACAATGAAAGAAACATCATTAAAAGATGTTTCTCTGTTATTGTCAAGTAAAGCTACATGCGGCTGAAAAATGTGTAATTTATATAAAAATATATCATTAACAGGTAACCGTTTTTTAATTTCTTCTGCAGCAGTAATATAAAATTGTAAACAATTTTGTCGAATATTTGATACAACATCTACATGTTCTTCTTTGACTAATTTAAGAAGATATTCCTCGCATTCAGATCCTAAATTAATATCATTAATAGATTTGTGATTATGCTGCTCAGAAAATGTAATGTTTGTAAGTATGTGTTTTAATAATTCAGGTTTTAAAAATTTTTAAGTAATTTGTATACCCGAGCAACACATATTAGTTGATCAACGGTTGGTTTTAAATCAGAAACATCGGCAGTTGGGAAAACAATGTTGGATCGACATTATTAGAATGCTACGATCCGATGAATCATTAGACAGGCTATTTATTTATTTATTTTAAAATAATTAAAGGAATTGTTGTGCTTTCTTGTATATTTTAAACTATTTTAAAATAATGAGCAGTATTTTTAACTATTTAACTATTTAAGTGTATACATTATTAATCGATTAACAACATAATACTAACCATTTGTTGAACGATTTAGCGGAATTGGTTGGATCAACCAATAATTTTTCTCAAAATAATATTAAATAAAATCTCATTATCGTAATAAGGGTACAATATCAAARAAATAATCATTTAAGAAACTTCATTAATACGTTATTTTTCGATTTACTGTAGTAATTATTTTTTATTTCAAAGTGAATTAAAATGAATGGAAAGCCTCTAGAGCTCTCTAGGTTTCTGTGATTGATGGTGTCCTATCGAAATATGGTCAATCGAGATAATCCCAAATTATTAGCTAAAAATTATACATGTATTGTAAAGTTCTACGCACAATGGAAAAAATATTAGGAATGTGAATAAATATTAAATATTTATACCTTGTCTATAATTACAAACTCATTTAGAATCACAGGAACTAATAATTGACGCTTCTGATTTACTGTCGCGAGAACCGCTTCCACAATTCTAAATAAGTTTGCAATCGTATTATGGACGAATATAATATTTATTTCTGTTCCTAATATTTCCTTCATTGTGCCTTGCAATCAATGTTAGTTCATTATCACTTGGCAACATTGGGCCAGAATTTAGACAGTCAACATATGCCCGATATTGGATCAATATTTTTATGCGATTGGATCATTTTTCAATTGTTGGTATAATGTTGGCTAAATGTAAAATCCAACATTTCACCAACCATTGGCCATCGGTAAACCAGCGTGACGCCGCCAATATCGATTCATTGTCATTTCAAAACATCGGGCCGATATAAGACCATTGGGTAATCGACATAGACCCAATATAAGACCAATGTTTTTGTGCTACTCGGGTAAGCTCTCATCAAGGTAAAAGGAAACTGAAGCCTCCATACACGAGAATAGAGGCACGAGCCTCTGTCAAGAAAAAAAACAGCGTTCCACTTAGCGCAAAGGAACACGAGCCCCTCCTTCTAACAGTATGTGTTAGTTGTAATTTCCTACTCAACAATGTTACATAACACATGTGTTACGTATACGTTACATGTAACATTGTGTTTGGTGGATAGTTATTCGTTACTGATTTTCAAAAGTAACTTGTTACCGTTACCGTTACTTAAAAAGTAATGATTCATTACTTTTCCGTTATTGTTTAATGTTAAAACGAAATTAGACTAAATAACAAATTTACTTTTGTATATAATATTTTTTGTTAAAAAATAAAAATTTTTTAATTTTTTAGAACAAAAAGTTTAAACTAAAGATTTTTAAATACTCAAGTGCATATAATTTTGATTTTTATTATATTCATAAATGTAGCCAAATTTATATTTTTTTGTAATTTATACGTTCATTTATTTCAATTTTAAGCTTAAAAATTTTAATATGATAATTTTAAACTTAAAATTATTCTAAAAGTGTACAAGGATTATATGTCATATATGTCAAGCGTGTTAACAATAATAAATTATTAGAACGGTCCTTCTTAGAACCGTCCATGTATAATGATGTGGCCTGATCAGTAATAGATGATGCAAATTCCTCGAATCTCTGTCTCACCTCAGCCACTGAGCAGGGGCGATCCCTTCTTCGGGCTTTATCAGAAGACATGTCAAATGACATATAAGGAGGTACAAGAATCGTTGCCAAAAAGTCATATCTTAGAGAGAGGGGAAGAACCGATCTAAATACGCGGTCTTTTTCACAGATATGCGTCAAGAATGATTTAAAAGATGGAACATTTTTAACCAGATAATTTCTTGCGGATTGAGTTTTGGCTTCCATTCTTAACATGTACAAACTTCGTATAACCAAGTTAGACTTCCTCGCTAAATTTTTGAGAATGAATTTGGAGGTCAAATAAATAAATCTAAGATTTAAAGGCGATTCTCGAGCTTCACAAAGAAGGACATTAATAGGCGTGGATTGACGTAACCCAAGAGCCGCTCTTATAATCCGGTATTGCAGTCTGTATAATTTAAGTAACAGCGAACGATTTTTATTTAAACTGAATATCTGCGCACCATACTCGATGGAACCGCGGTAAATAGACCGATAAAGTGAAAGAAGGAGATATGGGTGTGCCCTCCACCATGTGTCTGTGAAGGATATAATAATATTCGCCACGCAATTGCCCTTTTTAATAAGAAAATTGAGATGTTCCTTACCGTTAAGCCTACTGTTCAGAATCACTCCAAGAAATCTGACACTGCTCACTTGCGGAATTTCAGTGTTGTCGATAAAAATACTTTCAATGTTTGTGGAGGATCCTCCACGCCTATCAAATACTACAAATTTGGATTTGGCCGGTGAAAGATCTAGGCCTCTATACTTAAGAAATTCATATATGAGAGACAAGGAAGAGGATACCGATTCATGCACCAGAGAAGTGTCAGAGTTCCAGGAGTACAGTATAATATCGTCCGCGTACTGCAAAAGATTGGTATCAGGATGAAGGTATTTCCCTGAGGTAGATATTAAAGAAAAGAGAACTGAGAATCGACCCTGTGGTACCTTTATGAATAGTGCGCGGCTCAGACAGTTCTCCATTCTTAACGAAGCGAATATAGCGTTCACACAGCAGATTTTCAATAAATTTACACGTTCGCGCCGGAAATCCCAATGTCCTGAGATCTTGAACTAAAATGCTAGGAATGACATTATCAAAGACGCCTGTTATATCCAAAAACACCGCCAGTAGAGAGACTCTATTCATAAAAACCAGGTGGATATGATTAGTGAGAATTGTTAGGTTGTCGGCACATGAAAATTTCGAAAGCCCGCCTGTAATTCGGGCAACACGAATTGAGATTCCACCATCCACTGCATCCTACGATAGACTATTTTTTCAAAGATCTTCAAAAAACATGACGATAAAGTTATGGGACAGAGTCCCTCATTACTAGACTTGAGAACAAATACTACCAAAGACGTACGCCAAGCATGAGGAAAGAGTTCCTGTTCATTGAAAATCCTTAATAAAACTAGTCGAATGCTTAAAGGGAAAGAGCGAATAATAGCGTAGTCAACCTGGTCCAAGCCAGGAGCAGAGTTCCTACAGGAGGAGTCGATAGCCGCCTCCAATTCACTGATTTCAAAGGGGTTATCCATCCAAGAATACGTGTCATCAGATCGCCCGTCGAGCACTTCCATTTCCCTCAAGGATGGAGTTGATAGGAACAAACAAGAAGGAGGGCACAACTTGTCAACGATTAAACTTCGCATCCTCGTCAAAGCACCATCATCTGCCGTGGAGAGTCCTCCAGTTAGAGATTTCTTTTTGTATGCTCGTATAAATCTCCAAATAGCTGCCGTTGGAGTCTTACCATTGAAACTAGAACATAATTTCCTCCATCCAAATCTTTTTTCCCTCTTAAGCGTCCTCCTGCATCTAGCCACTTCACGTCGATATTCGATCCAATTGTCAAGAGTGGGGTTGGCCTTGTACACTCTACATAAGTTACGCCGAACATCAATCGCATCCGAGCATCTTATGTTCCATCAAGGAACTGGGGTCGGAGCATGTCCATCGCCTTTCTTTGGTCCAGGAGTCTTTCTCGGCACAACTAGTTCGATTATCTCATTAAGAATAGAATAAAAAGTCTGATATTTGGCCGTAGGGTCCAGGGAAGCCGAAGATGAAAAAATCTTTTCAAATCTATTGGATTCACGTTCCAAAAGGCAATGTAAAGCAACAAGTTGCTTCTTATTAAGTTTAATTTTATATTTAAACTACTTAGAAGTGGCCATTGTTTCGTTAATTATAATGTATATGGGGAAGTGATCACTGTCGTACGAATTCGTCCCAGTAACAACCTCGCACAAAACTGCCAGATTCCTAGTTACAAACGTTATCGTAATGTAAATCAATGATAGAACTAGATGATTCCGGAGGAGAAATATGAGTGCTAATACCGTCGTTCAAAATTACAACACTGAAAGTTTCAAGATTTCGAAAAATGTATTCGCCTGACCTATTTTGTTTCCCATCGTCCCAGGCGGGGTGGTGTGCGTTAAAATCGCCTACTAAGATAGCGTATTTGTTTGTTGAAATAAAAGAAAAAAGGCTGCGGAAAAATGAAAAAGGTGTAAAAGAATTTGGGTGTCTATACACGTTAAAAAGAACCACCGGAGAGTCCAAAAAGAACATTGCACTAATCTCGACAGAATGAGATATTCCGGATACATCAATAACCGAGAAGTTGAAATCTTTTCTAACAAATGAACAGAGCCCACGCAAATTTGGACCATTTATGTCCGAACGCACCGGATTGAACCCAGAAATGGATATGCAAGACATAGGTGTAAGTAGAGACTCTTGCAAACATATAATTTGAAAATCAGAGGCAAGTCTTTGTAAATCTAGGAGCTTGTCCCGAGCCCCCCCTGCAATTCCACTGGAGAATATGAAGGGGGGCCCGGCCCGAGGTCAGGTCTACGGATGTTAAGGAGGAAAAGAATTGCCTCTAAGATTCTACGAAGTCGGGAAATGATGAAAAAGACCGGTTAGCCAACTCGGTGAGGTTAGGTGGCATAATCAGTATCCAAATATGCTAACCTTTCCACAACCGCGCTGTAGAAGAGCTGCATTCATTCTTTGAAACATTTCCTAATTAGGTTTTGAATATCATCCGCATCCGACAGGGTGGAGGAAGCCAAGGGGTTCTGAGAAGTTTGCGTAGGGGAGGAAGACGAATAGTTTGACGAATAAAAAAGCGCCGATCTATTTCCTGAATTAAATGTATTTCTTCCATTGGGGGAAACGAGAATTTCCCGCCTGGGGTCTTCAGAGTAGGAGGCCTGACCAATAGCCGAATTAGGTTTCAAGGAACGTCCTGATGGATGGGTATAGGTTCTACGTGAACGAACAGCCATGGAGGAAAAGATCCTACCCGAAGGACTCTCATAATCCATTGGGAGATTAGCAAGAACTAAAAATGTTTGGTTCAACAAAAGATTGATCAGATGAACCATAAGGAGGTGAGACTTGTTTTCTACTAGGGAGATTAGAGAAGTTCAGAAAATCAAATCTAGGATCCGTAAAGGAAGACGACGGCTGGGGGGAGAGCTAGCAATCTTCCTTCTTGCATCTGCAATAGGATATTTTCTACGGAAGCAAGCGACACAGCCATTTTGTATTTTATTACAATCGGGCAGCTATGAGAAGTCGGCAAATGAGCACCCCTGCAATTAATGCAGCATGGCGGAGAATTTTTTAACGCACAATCCTCTCTCTCATTATGACCGGCTTTGCCACAGTGAATGCATCGAGGTTGGCTTTTACACGTTTTACTAAGATACCCAACGCGAAAACATGAAAAACATATCCTTGTTTTTGGAATAAAAGGAGAGATCGGATATCTACAGTTAGAAATATTTACATGTTGAGGTAAGAACTGACCCGCAAATTTAATACAGAACTGTACGTGAAGGAAGGTATTTGACTTCCCCATCTAACTTGACCCGGCGATTCAGTCTATGAAACTCGAGAATTTTAATCGATGACGACGTAAGTTCTTTCAACGCTTCGAAAGAAAAATCCTAAGGAACATCTCTAATAACATCGGCACGTAGCACGCGGAATATGGGAATAAACACCCTCAATTTGTGAGCCACTAATTGCTCACTAGCAACTAATTTATTTGCTGCGTCAAAGTTACGCATCTCAACCATTATTTTGCTGCGACCCGTTTTACGAATTTCTACAACGTCGCGAGAAAATATTTGCGAAATGACTCTACTCATATGTAAGGGATGCAGGGAAGAAGACCCCGCATCATCAACAGGTTGAACTTGGACCGCAAAAGGTTGCCTATCCTTGTTACTATATTTGTAGCTTACAGCTGAGAACGCGTTTGTCTTGTGTCGCATTGGAAGAAGCGTTTACGATCGTTTCGTCACGAATCAACATGATTGCATCAGAATTCTTACCTGACGTAATCTTTTTATTAAGACCATTCTCAGGAAAGCCATCACCACCACAAGCACGTTTTCTGTCCCTTTTGGGTTTTCTTTCAACACTTTCGCGAGAGTTTTGCGAAACTTTCGACTGATCACAATTTTCGCACACGAGGGGACTACCCGCCGTTACGTTGTCTTCCGTGTTGTCTGTGTCTATGTCCATATCATAGTCTAGGTTGTCATAAGGAGGATCATTGGGAAGAACAGTATTTATCGCATTTTGGGAGAATTGGTTATATAATTCGAGGGAAAACGAGGGCCGGCGTATTGAGGAAAAAGAAGGATGGGGATTGAGAGGGTCCGACACGTCTCCGCGTCGCAGGAGGCCGAAGCCTCCTGCATTGTCCGACTGATTACACTAGTAACAAGGACTCGCGTGCCGTAAACAATAACAACAACAATATCCCTTCAGACAGGGAGAGACAAGCCTACGACAGGCTACCACGAACTTGCAAGCTCGCGACGTCATACCGTAATACGCAGTCGCACTCTCGATAGCTCTCGATGCGTCCTCTCAGCCCAACGCGCCACACGCAAGTCCTTGAATGTGTACTGGAATATCATTGTACGATTTTCACAGAGTTATATCTCCTTTTCTGTGTCGGTCACTCGAATGCGTATTGTTACTGGTTTACCGGCTAAGCGCTAGTGTGTTCTCTCTGGTAGAGGGGGGGGGGGGGGGGGGAAGGACAGTCCTCTGTAGTGAGTCTGAGAGTACGTGCGACACAACAAGGGACTTATCATTAGCATCGTTAATAAACTGTCATAATTTGAGTTCTAATTCAGTCAAAATAAAACGGGTAACTTCATCAAGTCCCTACAATCATATTTAACTTTAAAATAGAAATATTATTGAGCACCAACATCTAGCTTTGACCGAGTTCAGCAGTGATTTAATTTATTTGATATATTCATATAAAATTAACAAATTAACATTTAGTTCGTCATTCCAATTAAATTAAAACTCTTGTTAATTATTTATCTAACACATATTAACTTCATATTTTTTATATATATTATTCGATATATATGTATATTAATAGTCGATTTTTCTCCGAAAATACTTGAAATTAATTCTTTTTTACTGAAACTTCTTATTGTTTATTAAATTTCATAGAAAACGTATTAAGCACAATTTTATAATTTTTTCTTGACATATATAATGCAATAAAAAAAAGTATTATCACACGTTGCGAAGTTGGGAGTACAGAATGGATTTCTTACATTAAGGTATATTAAAAAGAAACAGGATTTTCTTTTTTAAAGAAAGATTGTATTATTTCTTAAAACTCTTAAAATTTATTCTATGTTGTCAATTCTTATTCTATGTTCTCTATTTAATTCACGATGGTCTGTTTCATAATTGGAATCTTTTATATCTTTTGCATGAAGCAGCAACCTTGTCATATAAATCCATAATAAATATCAGCTGAACAAGCTAAGCAAAAAGAAATGTCAAATAATTTATAAATAATAAGCTAATTACGTATATACAGGGTGTCAGGCACCCTCCACTTCACTTCTCAATTATTTACCAATTAGCATTTTGACTGTCAACAATATTTGACTTTCAGCAATACAAGAAGACAGCGTTCGCTTGAGTATCGAGAATGCAAATTTTCGATTGTTTTTAGCTGCATACCTGCATGGTTCGCTCGGTTTTTGTCTTTTCGAGCATGATATAAGAAGATGATAGAGAGTGCGTTCCACTTAACGCTCACAATGCTCACGCTCACAATGCCACAATCACCTATTCTTATCACTTGCGTGAACATTGCGATAAATGGAATGAGTGAAGAACATTATGATCTTGAGTATTAAAATGGCAGAGGTTACAGTTGTATCCGTTGTACAGATATTGAAGAATTATTCTTCCAGTGAAAGTAGTAGTTTCGATAAAGAATATGAGAGCTTACAAGAAAAAAAAAAAAAGTGTTAAACGTCCTCCCATAGGAAATTATACATAGACTGTTGTCTCGCGCTATTGTAGATTATGAATGCAAAAGTCATTTTAGATTAAATATTATCTTTTTTACACTTTTAATAAATTTTTTAAACATACAAAAAAGATGTTCAATTACATATAGTAGAAGTACAAATAAACATATTATAAATGTATTTATTTTATCACTTGCATGATTTTATAAAGTTACTTTTTCCATATTTATTATCTTTTATAAATTTCTTCCAAATACATTTTAACACTTTAAAAACAATATAGATGACTAGTGACGTAAATGCTCATGCTGACCCACCTTCTTAGCGCGGACTTTGTGAGCGTTCATTTTCATCACCAGAAGTTATTCACTTATAGCGTCCACTGGCGTTGTGAGCGATTAGTGGAACAGCACCAAGAGCGATCTGATTGCGAGCGTTAAGTGGAAAGCATCCATAGTGTGTGGCCGATCGTATGAACTCCGACTGTGGAAAGCAGTGCGATAGCTAGGAGAGACGCATATGAGAGAATAACAAAGTCAACATATATCCAAAATAATATTGTTACGTCCAAACCCCAAGGGTTTTATTTTCATAAAGAAGGAAAGAGAAGGAAGGGATATGGAAGGACGTATTCAGACTATATCTCGCAACCATACGCACAGGGGCGTGTGGGTGCGAGTCGAACGCACTTTTATGACTCCGGAATATGGGTCAACGTCCCGTAGGGACGCTATAACGCCTTTTTCCGTGAGCAGTGCGATCGTCGGTCCTGATTCGAGTCAAGGAACTTAATCCCTTTAACTCGGGACCGGACCACGTGCGATCTCCGGAGGAAAA
>JANQDE010001255.1:12774-26313 GCA_037157785.1 Cephalotes varians
ATATCTCCGAATATAATGATAGAATGATCGAGATCCTTTCAGATTCTAACACTTACACTGTCATAAAAAAAGATCCTATTAAAAAACTTAGCAATAATATTARGAACGTTTTATCGGGATGGCAAAAAAAGGAGTATATAGATATACGTACATATAGGAAGTTATTAATTACCGATGGTGTGCTACCCAGAGCATACGGATTGCCAAAATTACACAAAGAAGGTTATCCACTTAGGGTAATTGTTTCATCATTAAAAAGTCCTTTATATGAATTTGCTTGCTACATGCACAACATTATAAAAAGTAGCATCCCTGAGGCTATCAGTTCCGTAGGTAATAGTTTTAAATTAGTAAAGGAACTAAATRGWAAAAATTTAGAACCGGRACATACTTTTGCATCGTTAGACGTTGTATCTCTTTTTACAAACGTACCGATTGAATATGCATACGRTGGAATCTCAAGCAGGTGGAATTTGATTGAACGTAACACGGCAATTCCGAAAGACGAGTTTATAAACGCAATCAAGTTAGTTTTAGAATCAACATTCTTTTCATTTAATAAAACAGTTTATAAACAGATTTTCGGCACACCAATGGGTTCGCCATTATCGCCCATCATAGCCGATTTRGTGTTGCAAGACATAGAAACTAGAGCTATGGAAAGACTTCCTTTCGAACTCCCTTTATACCGGAGAYATGTTGATGATATTTTGTTGGTATCTTCGTTTGATCATTTCAATATAATATTAGAGACCTTCAATTCCTTTCATGATAGATTACAGTTCACTTTGGAAATGAGTGTTAATAATAGAATTAACTTCTTGGATGTGACTGTTGTCCTGGATGAGCAGAGAATTTCGTTTGAYAGATACGAAAAACCGACGAACACGGGGAGATACATTAATTACCACTCGCAACATCCGTTATCACAAAAAAGGAGTATCGTTTATGGACTTATAGATAGAACAGTATTGTTGTCCCACCCAAAGTATCATGAAAAAAATTTAGAGAGGGTAATTAATACATTGTTAAATAATTGTTTCCCGTTGCCCTTTATTTTTACAACAATCAACAAAAGAATCAAAATGCTGGCTAATAAAATTGCACAAGATATTAACATCAAAGATCAAATGTTACAAAATAATCGAAAGAATTTTTTTACTATCCCATATATAAAATCAATTTCAGAAAGCTTCCTTCCCATCGTTAAAAAGTATGGTTATGATGTAGCATATTCTGTGCCCAATACTTTAAATAAAATTATCANAACCTAACCTAACCTAACCTAACCAACCAACCAACCAACCAACCAAACCAAACCAAACCCAACCACCACGGGACCCCAACCAACCAAACCAACCTAACCTAACCTAACCAACCAACCAACCAACCAACCTAACCTAACCTAACCTAACCAACCCGCCTGCCCGGGTTTTTACGTGTTGTCCTTCACGGAACCAACCCAACCCAACCCAACCCAACCCAACCAAACCCAACCAAACCAAACCAAACCTAACCTAACCAACCAACCAACCAAACCATGTAACCCTAAGCTGTCAGGTCAGAGCTTCGGGGCAGTGTGGGACTCGACGTGCCGTGCCATGCTGCAGTCGGTTCACCATACCCACTAAAAACCCTCTTTCCATCCAACACACACTCAGGAGCATGGCGGCACTGCCGGAGAGGCTATACTTCGCCATGCTCCGTCATCGATAATATTCCAATGGCACTCATACGTAATACGAGGGCAGACGCTCTCACCAAGTACCCACAGCCTCTCCTTCATTCCATACATTCATCACTCATTCATACAGACACACACACAACACCCGTTCTGATACCCCCCGTCCCTAGAAGAACAACGCAGCCACATTTGAAAACACTGCTGCCAGCGCAGCAGCAGGGATGCGAACAATGAAGGGGAGGACACTGTCCCTCGCCGAAGCGAGGCGTCAACAGGGACCACACACTCACACACACACACCCGCAACATTCATTCATCTCACATACACGCATACATTTATTCCGGGGAAGCGTGTTGGACGGAGTCTACGTACATGCCATACCACACGTATGCGGCAAATCCCAAGCCAGTGCCTGCATGCAAAATCAATATATACAATTAATTAAAAGTACTATTTACAATTAGATATGTACAAATTAAAGTATGTACAATTCAATAAATAAATAAATTAATAATAAATAAATAAATAAGTAATAAATAGCTAAAACGTAAATATGTATAAGTAATAAATTAATTAAAACGTAAGAGTGTATACATTGGACAACACAAAGCAGACACAAACCGAATAAACTGCCGCACCACACGCACACTACAGAGTTAAGTTAAATAATTGGAACACCAAGACCATGACAAGTAAGTAATGATATAGGTAATAAATAAATAAATAAGTAAAAAAAAGTGACAGTAATAAAACTTGAGAAAATTACGACGTGAGTCGAAAACTTCTCTAACCCGGATCGAACGGGTCCGGGGAAAGGACCGCGGCCTCCCTTAATCGTTCCGCGTCCTCTTTGATCCTCATAACATTTTCGCAAAATTTGGCAAAGGCCATCCACGAGTTGCTGTCTGCAGTGATTGCCTTGATAACGGCAGGTAATGATAAGTCAATGCCGATTGCCCCCATAAGGTTATTGCGCTCGTCGAACCAGCTAGGGCATGACTGCAACGTATGATCCGCTGTGTCGTCCTCGAGGCCGCAGTGTGGGCATAGCGCATGCTCGGCCTTTCCTATATGCTGGAGGTAACTTCCAAAACACCCGTGGCCGCTCAGCATTTGTGTGACTCGGAAGGTGAGGCCACCCCACCTTCTGTTTATCCACGCCGGTAAATGAGGAAGTAGGGCCTCGCGAATTCTAGTCCCGGCAGCTCCAGGTCTTGAGGCCAGCAAAATCCATTGTCTTTGTGTGAGGATACGTTCCTGGACCCTGATGTCGTTAATGACGTCCTCCGTAAGTACTCCAGCGTCCTTCGCGTCTAATTCTCTATAGAAAATTCTGGCCCGTTCGGCTGCTAGTAATTCCAAGGGGATGAGCCGCGCCAGGAGGGTAGCCGCATCGAAAGATATCGATCTGTATGCGACACAAACTCTGATTGCTATGACCCTCTGCCATCGACGAAATAAACCTCTAGCATCAACCGTAAGAGAGCCCGCCCAAATCGGGGCCGCGTACAGAACAATAGCATTAATTATATAGGCATATAACTTCTTCTTTTCTCTGAGGCCTTTCAGGTTTGGCATTAGCCCACCGAGGGCTCTAATAGCTTTTCCGACCTTTTTATCCACGTATTTGAAATGTTCCTTAAAATTGAGTCTATTGTCCAGAATTACGCCCAAATACTTCATATAGGGCTGCACCCTAACTAGCGAGCCACTTACCCGCACCAGAGGATCGCGATATTCTAATCGTTGTCTTCCTCGAAAAAGAACAGCCTCGGTCTTTTCCGGGGCCACCTCCAATGATAGAAATTCCACTCTCCGTAAAACTCGTTCTAAGTAAATGTTTATATTATATTGCGCGATTTTCACCGAATTTGCGGCACAAAGAACTAGGGTGTCGTCAGCGTATCCTGCGATTGAGCAACCCGGCGGACCCATACCCGTACCCGAACCCGCGAGACGGAGTACATAATCGTACGCGACGTTCCACAGGAGCGGCCCAAGAACTGATCCCTGCGGAACGCCGCGCACCACCCTCCTGCAACGGAGCTCCCCAGTGCAAACTGGGTACTCTATCCAACGATTAAAGAGATAGAAATCAAGTATGCGACGTAAATAATCGGGAACTTTCTTTTTTTCTAGGGCCCATCTGATAGCCCCCCAGGATAATGAATTGAAAGCGTTTTTTATATCGAGGCCAACAGCCAGGACCACCTTACCCCCTTCAATTTTTTCGCGGATGTACCCCGTCACCGCGTCGAGGGCGTCTATGGTCGAGAGTCCCTCCCTAAACCCGAACTGCATACCACTAAGAAATCGGTGCGAAAATTATATATTATGCGGTCGGTTTCGCGGTGTCTGATACACATAGTTCTTCATAGTCTGCTGTTTAATATCCTTTCGAAAAATTTTCCTATGTCATTTAAGAGGCATATAGGCCTCGCCTTGGAACGATGAACATCGACAGCACCCTTGGGTATGAGCACCAAAGTAGCTCTCTTCCATCCTTCTGGGATCCTGCCATCCTCCAAACAACGTGTGTAAAGCACACTAAGTCCCTCAACAACGCAATTGGGAACCACCTTCCAGATATCAAGAGATAAGCCATCCGGGCCGGGGGCAGGACAACCACCCCTTCTTCGTCCCCGGATGGCGGCTTTAACTTCCTCGACGGAAACCCGGTTAATAGGGTCTAGAACGATATCGTTTCTCCACGACTCTTCAGGATTGTGTATCTCATCCGCGGGGAACAGTTCGTCTAGGAGTTTCTCCACAACCTCTGGTTCAAGTGATTGAGAAGTTCCGGACCGTCGAAGCCTGTCCATAACTATTTTGTAAGGGAGACCCCAGGGGTCTTCGTCCAACGTTTGGATCAATTTGTTCCATGCCTCCAGTTTAGCCTTTTTAATTTCCTTACATAATGCAGATCTCGCTAATTTATATAAGTTGAGCAAATTCTCACTGGGAACACCACGTTTCCTGCTCCTTGTTAATAAGCGTTTGGCTGCAAAGCACCTTCTTCTACTTTGATGTACCTCATCGTTCCACCAGTACACACCGCGTTTATTGTTACGAAAGTTAAGTTTTTTAGCCGACAGATTACAAGCCGATGAGACCGTATCAGTGATATGCAACGAAAGACCCTCGACCGAATCCGCCGGTAAACCACTCCCGAGCAACCAAGAGAGGGTTTCCCTAAAGAGTTCCCTGTCCATAGTCTTGGTGTTCCATCGCGTGTAATGCGGACAGAACATGCGGCCGCGAGTGTCCCCAATCCTATAAACGATATAACGGTGGTCGGACAAAGATTCCTCGTCCGACAGGACCCGCCAATCGCGGAATTTGTTGAAAACGTCGGCAGTCGACCAAGTCAGGTCGATAATTGATGAACCTCTTTTACGAACACAAGTAGGCGACTCGCCTGAGTTGACCAGCCTCAGGTCAAGTTCGGCGGCCCACCTCTCAAGCACCCGGCCGCGCCAATCGGAGCCCGGACTCCCCCACCATGTAGATTTTGAATTAAAATTCCCAGTGACTACGCAATTACTTCCAATATCGCGAATGATCGCACAAAGTTCATCTAAAGAATTATAAAAACTAGCATCACTCTCGTTCGGGGATAAATAAATCGAGAAGATGTAAAACTGGCCGCATCTAACAATAACATAATTCCTGCCTGATCTGTTAAGCACGCATTTATGTAGCACCTCTTTGGTGCCAACGTATATGGCGGCAGTTCCATTTTTACTCGAAAACCAGTAGGGGGTCCGGGGGACCGACACCGGTTCTGAAACGCAAGCAATGCTAAATTCGCGCTCCGCAACATTTTGAACCATCAAATTTTGAGCCGTCCAATGATGGTTTAGATTGATTTGTAATAGGTTCATCGTTGGTTGGTCCTATTCCCGCTCGGCCCCCCAGCCATAGCGGAACATATATTAGACCCCAATCGATGGGCAGACTCATAACCGTAGTCAGCACAGATGACGCAGTGAGGGTTAGCCGAACAGAAATAGGAATTGTGATCTGCTCCCCCACACCTAAAACAATGGCCAGTCCTGTCGGTCGAGGACTCGCAACTATTTCTAACGTGGCCGAAATGCCAACATTTAAAACATTGCACCGGCTTTGCTTTCATCAGCTCAACTTTAGCGACCGACCACCCTAGGTTAATTTTCCGCTTCCTAGAAACTTTCCATGCAGCCGAAAGGGGACACTGGACCCATGTCATGCTCATACCATTCCGCATAGGACGGAAGGAGCCAACCCGAATGTCGCTGGCGAGGCAATCGCCAAACTCCGTAATTGCCGTTATTATTTCATCTTTAATTACTGATTCGTCGAACCCGCTTATTCTCAAATCGGCTTTAACGACCGAACGGAAGACCACAGCACTCTCCCCAACAATTTCTCTTAAGCGAGAAGCGAGGGTATCGGCCTTAACCGCACCCTCAGGACCGGAAATTTCGATTATTCTACCGCCGTTGGCGGCGATGCGTGTACGAAGATTAATAATTCCTAATTCTTTAAGATTAATTTTTTCTTTCGCCATCTTAATAATTTCGGCATATGTAGGGCCATCCGTATTAGCCTTAATGGCGACCGCCGCATTGCGAGGCGCCCTCCTGCGCCCGATGTTCGAATTTGAGGGAAGGGGCTGCGATCTACCCACGGCCCTATCCCCAACGACAGCCTCGACAGCGACACCGGCCGGCTCCATCGGACCAGATCCAGCGGCGATCCTGACTTGTCTCTTGCTTCTTTTCCTGGTGACTTCGGTCCAAGAGTCAAAATCCGAAAGAGGCTCCTGCTCATCCCGAAGGTCAGGGACCGGTCCAGGGGGGAGCCGAGGAGGGACCAATTGGACGTCACTGATGATCCTGGGACCACGCCTTGGGGAGTCCACTACAGATGCCGTTTTATTAACTCTGTCCGCCACAGATTCTACGGAACCATACAAGTCTGCTCTCAATTTCCTAAGCAATTCCTCAAAATGGAGGATTTTGTCGTCAAACCTAGATATAGCATCAAGTTGCTCATCACAACCTTTTAAAGTTTCTGAGACACTAGGGCCCCTTCTGACTTTCTTCTCTTGTTTTGGAGTGGTCCTCGCTGGAGTCCCTTGTTTAGGCTTAGTAGGTAAAGGGGGAAACTTCTCTGACTCCACCGACGTAGACCTGATTTTACGGCGGAGTTCAAACAATTCGGCACTCATCTTCTCGATTTTGGCGTCAGTTTCCTTCAGGAATCCTTGAAGGCGGGATTCCTCCCTCCTCGACTCCCTAAGCTGTGATGTGAGCTCATCATTTTTCCTGCGCAAATAGGAGACGTCACCAGTGTCCTTAAGTCTGTCTGCAAGGATCTTGACCATTGATTTAACCCAGACTATCCTTTCCTTAAGGCATCCGGATAGCCTGCCATTCATTCTCTTCGATTTGAAGCGGATTAACTCCATATCGTCAAGCCAATCGGTCGTCGTGCCTACAATTTCATCGGCATTTTTGTTGGCGACCGTTTCATTAGTTATTCGTCCCAGACCGGGAGTAAATTGCAAATTAGCCAGATCCGCGTCCAAATTAATCGAGGTGTCGAGTCTAGCCACCTCACGAGTTTTACCTTTAGGCTTCCTACCACGAGTTTTATTTGAAGGTTTGTCAGTCGAATCGGACAGTTCAATTATAGGGTTCTTGGCAGGCTCATTGCACGATTCTTCATTGTCCGAACCGATAACTCTGGATCTTAAAACTTTGTGAGTTCTTCGGGGAGGAGCGCAGACATCCGAATCACTCGCGCTACCACTGTCACGTTCGTCCCTAACTCTCTTTTTGCTGATCGACCGGGTGAGATGAGACCGACATCGCATCGTCAGTAAAATTATTAGCGCTAACTGGGGCCACTGCCCCACCCCCGTATTTAGCTAGACATTTGTCTAAAGTTTCACGAACTTGTGTAAATTGATCTTCATCGGCGGTAGCAGCGCCGGTTTGGGTGCCCGCCGGCAACACCCCTCCCGGTTGTGGCCCATCGCGGGATTCGGCACATGGCCCCGATCTGGGGAAACCTGGGACCGTAGTCCCCCCCTGCCGGTCCTCGGGGATCCGAGCACCCGAAATGCTATCATTATTAATACTCATTATCCATTAAGAAAGCTTGGGTTTGTTATCGGTGTCCCTTCACCGGGGGGGGGGGGGGCCCGCAGCGGCGGCGGCAGCGACGGCGGCAACAGCGGCAATAACGAATCGGAAATAACGCATTGTATAAATAAATAAGGGATAAGCAGACTGAACGAGATAAGTTGGACAATCAGGTAATTCAGATAAGTTAAATCGGGCTTAATTAGAATAAATAAGATCGAAATTAAATCGGACTGGATTAGATTGGATGGCGATGCAGAAACCCTCAACACGTCCCTCCATTATGAGATCACCAAACGACTATCTAAATAATACATAGCTACCTAATAAATTAATTAATTAACTAAGACAAAAACAAACTTGAAATAATTGAAATAATAAATAAATAAAATAATTTAAATAAATAAGATAAATAACAATACCCTCCACCCTATCCCTCCGGGACTTGGACCCCCGCCCTGACCAATAAGGGCCAGGGCTCCGGACCCAACCCATCGGGCCAGAGCTTCGGGATAGTGTGGGACTCGACGTGCCGTGCCATGCTGCAGTCGGTTCACCATACCCACTAAAAAAATAAAAAAAATAAAAAAAAATCCCTCTTTCCGTCCAATACGCTCCGAGGCACGGGGGAACTGCCGGGGAGGCTATACTTTCCCGCACCCCATCATCACTAGCAAACGCTCAACCAATGGCACGAATTACGCAGCAGAATGACCAAACTGCGCTACTGCCCGATCCATTCATACACACATACACACACACACTCACACGCACTCACACATTCACACCATGCATGCCCCCCTCCGGCAACAACAGGTCACCGATTGTAATACTGCTGCATAAGCAGCAGCCGGGACCCCAAACAACTAATCGGAGCGCGGGAGCCCCCGGTCGTCTCCCCGCACAACGCGGGGCGACGACAAGGGGGCCATTCACCCCCCCCCCCCCCCCCATTCGTGCATACACACACATTATACCCTCCAAACACGCACACACACACTCAGACGGAGCGCAATGGACGAATCGCACGCATCCATCCACAACTACGTGCAGCGCGAGAATGTATGCATGCGATCGAAAATCCTATTTACAATTAATTAGAATATATTTACAATTAATATATATAATTCAATAACAAATAAATAAATAAATAAATTAGAATAAATAAATAAATAGGGTAAAACGTAAATGTGTATAAATAAATAATAAAAAGTAAAAATGTAAATAGGACAACCACAAGACATACATGCATAATACGTAATAGTTCGCGCCGCACCAAACACAATGTACCTAAGATATATAAAAAACCCACGTTAGAACACGAAAAGCTGGTAAGAGCAGATAAAATAAATAATAAATAAGTAGATAATAAATAATAATAAAAAGAAAAGAGAGCTAACATATGCCCAGAGAATTATCCCGGATCATAGGCAATAATCTCCCTAGCACRCTCGGCGTCCTCCTTTTGACGCATAACGTCTTCTGCGAATTTAGAAAACGCCAGCCATGAACCTCGATTGGAACAGATTTCTTTGATGATGTTAGATAACGAGAGATCGGGTCCGATCGCCCCCATGAGTGAGCAACGCTCATCAAACCATTGTGGACAGTCTGATATAGTGTGGTCCGGAGAATCATCGTCGAGACCGCAGAAGGCACATGTCGCGACCTCCGACTTCCCGATGCGCAACAAAAAAAGTGCCAAAACACCCATGTCCTGTCAATAACTGAGTGATTCGGAAGGTTAGTCCTCCCCAAGAACGCGTCATCCATCGTTCAATGTGCAGTAGTATGGCATCCCTCAATCTCACTCCGGCGGTATCAGGACGTGAGAGCAGCAAGATCCATTACCTCTGGGTGATGGTCCTCTCACCAATCTTAATATTCCTGAGGACCTCCGGGGAGGCCTCTCCAATCTCCTTGGCATCCTGCCATCTTTCGAACATCCGCATCCGTTCCAAAGCCAACAATTCAAATGGGACCAACCTGGACAAGAGGGTAACGGAATCCCAGGAAACGGACCTGTAAGCGCAGCAGGTCCTAAGAGCCACAACACGCTGCCATCTCCTAAGCTGACTTCTCAGTTGTGATGAGGTAACCAGTGCGGGCGCCCAAATAGGGGCAGCGTACATCACCACGGATGTGATCACGTTGGCATATAAACGTCGTTTGCCCTCATGAGGACCACGCAAATTAGGAAGGAGACGGCCAAGCGCCCGCATCATTTTTCCAACCTTGTCTCCGATATACGACAGATGATACTCAAAGTTAAGGTTACGATCCACTATCACTCCCAGGTATTTCATTTGTGTTTTGACAGGTACCAACTCGTTATCCACCCGACGCCTGCCTCGGAACAGGACCGCCTCCGTTTTTTCCGCCGCAACACACAGCGACAGCCGAGATGTTCTTCGAAGAAGATAAGTCATAAAAATATTTAATCTCGACTGCGCAATCTCCACAGAATCACCATGGCCCAATACCAGGGTGTCGTCCGCGTACCCTACCAGAGCACAACCCGACGCCCCACTCACGTCTTTCAACCGTAAAACAAAACCATATGCGATGTTCCACAGGAGCGGCCCAAGGACCCCTGCGGAACACCGCACGTCACCCTCCTAGATTTAAAACCACCCGGACCGGGTACTCGATAAAACGGTCGTTTAAATACCCATCAAGGACACGGCGGAGGTAATCCGGATATCCGTCCCTYTCCAGCGACCAACGAATCGAATCCCATGAAATCGAATTGAATGCGTTTTTAATGTCCAAACTTAGTGCAATTACTACCAACTTCTTATCCAGTTTTCTTCTAATATAATTAATAACAGCACTGAGGGCGTCTACAGTAGAAACTCCCTCCGTGAATCCGAATTGCATTCCAGTTTTAAGAACGCGTGCAGGCCTGCCACTGGCCCGAATTCCAGCTCCAAAAACCTTGATTCGKCGGTCCAAAATCCTCTCGAAAATTTTTCCCACCTCATTAAGCAGACAAATGGGTCTTGCCTTAGGGTGTACTACATCTAGCTGGCCCTTGGGGATGAGGACCAAAATGGCCCTCTTCCAAGAGGCAGGAATGTGGCCCATCTCCAAACACAGAGTAAACAGTGCTGCAAGTGCCTCTATCATCCTATTCGGCACACATTTCCATAAAGTTAATGACAGACCATCCGGTCCAGGAGCCGGGCAGCCACCCCTTTTGCGACCCCGAATGGCCGCCCCAACTTCCTCGCAAGTGACTCGAAGATCGGGGTCCCAAGCAATCTCGTTGCGCCACAACACACTAGGATCATGGACTTCCCCCTGTGGAAAGAGGTCGTCCAAAAGGCGCTCCACTGCGGCCGGCTCCAAAGATTCAAAAATGGTTGGACCTGAGGTACGTAATCTGTCCATAACGATCTTATACGGGATGCCCCACGGGTCCTCATCGAGCATTCGAAGAAGGGCATCCCAAGACTCCGCTTTGGCCCTCCTGATCATTTTTGCGAAATTTGACCGCGCTTTCTTGTACAGGTTCCCGAGTTCTTCGCAGGGACGGTTCCGTCTATTGGCTTTGTATAATAGTCTCCTGGCGGCGACACAGCGCCTCCTCGCCTGGGCCAGGTCGTCGGACCACCAGTAAACCCTCCTTCTAACCCCCTCCTACGCGGGAACCGAGTCGCTTAGCCGCGACGTCGCAGGCAACAGACACCGAACGAGCAATCCCGGACGCGAAGGCCTCCACCGTGTCCCCAACAAATCCCCTCGAACAGAACCAATCGAGGGTTTCCTTAAATAATTCCTTATCCAGCGTTTTCATGTTCCAGCGTGGGAAGCGCGCATAATTTGCGGTGCGGTCAGAGCGGGAATCCCCCATCCTAAACGCAATGTATCTATGGTCGGACAGGGACACCGCGTCAGACAGAACCCGCCACTCGGATAGAAATCCGAGGATATCACCAGACGCCCATGTCAGGTCCACAATGGACGAGCCGTTAGTACGCACACAGGTTGGCGTCGAGCCAACATTAACAATGTTTAAGTCAAGCCCGGCCGCCCATCGCTCAACAACCGAGCCCCGCCAATCGGTTACCGGGCTCCCCCACAAAATCGACTTGGCGTTAAAGTCACCAGCAATAATACATTTTCCACCAATATTGTGGACAACCACGCCTATTTCATCTAGGATAGTATTCACCCTCGCATCATTTTCATTCGGTGAAATGTAAACGGAAATGATAAAAAAACCAGTCGCATTTGGCAACTACAAAATTATGATTAATTTGAACGGGGAGACATTTCCCACGTAGACGCCTAGAACCAATGAAAATCGCAGATAGGTTGTCCGCGCTAGACAACCACCGAGAATTACGGGGGACCGAGACGGGCTCGGAAACACATGCAACATCAATTTGAAATTCAGCCATATGCTGAATAAATAAGTCTTGAGCGGTCCAATCATGGTTTAAATTAATTTGTATAATAAACATTACTGGGTCCTCAGATTCCTACCCGATCCCTGCACCATAGCCAAACAGGGGGAACCTATGAGCCGAATTATAACCCATATCGGCACAGATAACGCAGTGAGGCTCCGCAGAGCAAGTATAAGAAGTATGGTTATTGCCGCCACATTTAAAACAGTGGCCGGTTCTGTCCAACGATGACTTGCAGTTATTCCGCACATGACCAAAATTCCAACACCTGAAACATTGTACGGGTTTAGCCTTCATTAATTCTACCCTGGCCACGAACCAGCCAAGGTTAACCCTGCCCTTCCTAGACACTCTGAGCGCCGCAGATAGGGGACACTGGACCCATGTCATATTAAATCCATTCTTCATCGGTCGAAGCGGGCCCACTCTAATCTCGCTAGCGAGGCATCCTCCAGTTTCGGTGATCATCGTAATCACCTCGTCCTTGATAACAGACTCATCGAAGCCCACAATGCGAAGGTCTGCCCTTACTACAGGTCTAGAGACCACCGCACTGTCTCCAATGATATTCCTTAAATGATTGGCCAACGTGTCCGCCTTAATGTGACCCTCAGGACCCGGGATCTCAATTAATACGCTGCCATTAGCCGCCCTGCGTGAATTAAGGTTAGAAATTCCTAGTTCATTCAGGTTAATTTTTTCCTTTGCCTTTTTCATGACATCAGAATAAGACACATTATCCGAAATAACTTTGATGGCCACCGCGGCCTTCCTAGGCACCCTCCTCTTTACGCCACCAGAAGGAGGAGGCGGCGGTGGTCTCTGTATTACAGCATTGCGTTCAGAAGAGTTTTCCACTTTGTCCGTATCGATTCGTACTTTCTTTGTCTTGTTTCGTCTACCTGTAACCTCGGTCCAGGTCTCAAAGTCAGAAAAGACCGGTTCTTCGCGCTGTGGGCCCGATTCCGGTTCCTGGTACGTGATTGGGCGAGGTGGGACCAATTGGACGTCCGATATGATACTCAGCCCAAATAATATGTAGATCATTTGTATAAAAGATTTGAAATCAATAAATAACGCCAAGTTTCATATAACCATTATCTCGTTAGTTAAAAATATATAATCTATTGTTTTATATAATTTTATATCGTTAGTTAAAAATATATAATCTATTGTTTTATTATATAATATTACTCAGTCCAAATAATATGTATATCATTTCTATAAAAGATTTGAAATCAATAAATGGCACCAAGTTTCATATAACCATTCCAAAGTCTTCCTATTCCAACCCAAGCAGTATGTACC
>JANQDE010001256.1:6994-18849 GCA_037157785.1 Cephalotes varians
GCACGCACGCACGCACGCACGCACGCACGCACGCACGCACGCACGCACGCACGCACGCACGCACGCACATTCTGTCTACCTGTATGACAGCGCTACTCAATTGATAATCGGCGCGCCAAGCGAGCAAGAAAATCCCTCTCTTTCGTTTGTTCTTGTTTCTCGCTCGATATGAATCTGAAAGGATGTTCTGGTTCTCAATTTTAATGTAACTATGTTAATATGTTCCCTTCTGAGTATAATTCTACCGTTTTTCGAGGCAGATGATAAATAATTTTGAGATAAATGAAATTATAACATTATATATATATATATATATATATATATATATATATATATCAATAATTGTATTAATATGTTGAAAGAAATACAATTGAATAGAAGGTCCTCGCAAAGCGCTTGTAGCGTAGTGGTTACGGGACAAAATAGTCTTCTGTTCCGAATTCGAGTTCTTTTATTTACTTGACTTTTTTTTATTGTAACATATTCTTTTTAAAATTTATGTAAATTTCTTCTTTAAATTTCTATATTTCTCGAGAATTATTTTTTATACGAGAATTTTTCTATATTTAAATAAGTAAAAGTGTTTATTATATTGTTTTATTACTTTTACACGTATGTTGCGCAAATTCCATGTATTTCAAAATTTTGAAGATATAAGAAAACATAAGACGAATATGATTAAGTAAAAATTTATTTTTTGTTTGCTTTGTACATATTTATTACATCAAGAGATACGATAATGTCTCGCGACGATTTCTCGCAACCAACGTATATAACGTCATGAGACGGGACCATATATTTAGGCGAATCAAGGCGTTGCAAGCAGCCGTGATTACTGAATCTCAATAATGGCTGAATCGATGAAGTTCTGAATAGGCGCAATCGATAATTTGGGTTTGAATTTAATAAAAATGTTTTTATTTTTCCTCTATGAGCGGAAATATTGCGATGCAAATCCTGTGGAAATTTATTTTTAAGAAACGTCGTCGTTGTTACTGATGTCATCATCGCCCTTCGTGTGTAATATACGGTTGCAACTTCCGACCCAAGAGACTAGTGATTGCCTCTGTTTACATGTATATACATAAAAAAAAATGATATTAAGAAATAGCGCCAAATGAAATTTAAGAGAGGATTATAAATACAATATATTAAAAAAATAAATATATAAAAATATAAACTATTAAAAAAGTTAAAATATTTAATAAAAAAAATAACAAATTTAATCCAAATAAAAAAAATGTATTATTATTGATAATGAAATATTGATAAAAGGCAAATGAGAGCAACAATTCACAGCAGAAATTTGTGCGTAAACCACTTTTAAAATCAAAAATTAAAAATTAAAATTAATACGAACGTTTCGGCTTACTTTTAAGCCATCTTTACAAAATATAAGTTCAAAACTCGAAGCGCAACATAACAGTAATTCAACGTCTCAAGTGGACTAACGTGTCGGGATACAGATGAGTGACTTCATATTCCACAGTGTGATTCTCTTCATATCAGATAATAAATTGATATTCCTGATATGTAACGAAATTATGTATCATTTATGTTAACAAAATTTAATTATTTTCCACTATGAATAAATCACTCACCCATAAGGTCCGCTATAACAACAGTAAAATTCTTTTTCCACCGCGTATTTTTTAATATATTTTTTTTATTAAATTCGTTATTTTTTGATTAAATATTTTAATTTTTTAAATTAATAGTTTATATTTTTATGTATTTATTTTTTTAATATATTGTATTTATAGTCCTTTCTTAAATTCCACGGTACTGCGCCTCTTGATTTAGAAATTATTTTTTTAGTTGTATTTAAATATTTATATATAAAATTACTTATTTATACATAAAAATATATTAAAATATTTATTTGTATTAAAATATTTATTTATATTAAAATATTTATTTGTACCAAAATACTTATTTGTCTGCTTATTATCTTCTTCCTATTTCTTCTTTGTAACGACGCATAGCAATTGTTTTTTATGGGCGCACAGCAACCTTATATCGGCGTACAGTAGCGAATAATATCAAAAGCTAGTATTCAATCTTATCTTTAAGATCGTTTTAAGTTCATCTTCAAATGCTCCCTAATCAATGAACTGATTAGTATCTGAAGATAAACTCAAACAATCTTATATATAAGATCATACTATAAATATTGACCAAAAAATAGTAATAAAGAAATAGATTTAGTTTATTTAACTATCTATTTTTATAATTGGCACAATTTTTAAATATTATTATTTTTATAGAAAAAAATTTAAATCCATTCTTACAGTTGGCGCATTTTTTTGATATCACTATTTTTGTAGGAAAAATTAATTTTGTTGTTGTTTTTTTATACAAAGATAGATTTGTTATGATTTCATACATTTTGTATTATCAAATTAAAACAAATATATTAATATTTTGTGCAAGAGTTCTTTTTTGAAAATCTTCTTTAAGCACGTATACTCTCTTGACGCTTTTTTGTACCTTTTTTAATTTTGTTGTGATTTCACACATTTTGTAGTAATATATAACAAATAAAGAACTTTAGTATCTCTAGAAGATATATAGACTGGTATGATGACTTTAATACATGAACTATTAGGAAATAATAACATTCATTACTTTGTACGATTGTTTTAGAAAATTAGATCTAAGTATAGGAAAGATTCTCGATTTTAAAAAACAATAGGTGTGAATAATAAGGCTACTGGGAATCTAGGCGCGAGCGTCAATGCGCAAAACAATTATAAATTAATAGTAAAGACACTTAATGCTAGTGTGATGTGATCTTCTGTATGTTGAACGTTTCGGTTCTGCTTTGAGCCATCCTCAGCAAAGGTAATACATAATTTGTTACATAATCTTCGACTTTTCTGTCGCATGGGATGAGATCTGCTTAAAACGATTGCGAGTCATGTCTTTCCAGATCAATGGTGAATAAAATGAGCTGTTCATATTGCCTGCCCAGGCAACAGAATACAGAAAGTAAGAATCGCTGACAACTGCACTGGAAACCTCGGGAACAAACGTATATTACAAAAATCAGTTCGTTGTTTGATACATTCCGATAATTTGATAGAGAAATCGGCCACTGCGTGTTTGAAATGTACATGACTACAGTATATATGTGAGATTTATTTAAGACTACAATTAAGTAGTGTTGGAAATACTCAAGGTGTTTATTTCCCACGTTTAACAAAGAGAAAAAGACTTGAACGAGGAGAACGTTTCTTCTTCTTTCCGATCAATCTGCCTTCCTGTTTTTTTTCTTCGCCCTGAATCTGACCTCTCTTGCTTTCGCGTTCACTTGTTTTTTTTATATTTGTTTTCAATCGCGTCTAATCTCATCGTTCTCACCGAATACACCGTGATAAGCAAATTACAACCGTTATACATTAATTATATGTGTACATATACACATATAGATTATATAAACGCATGGAAGAATAAGAAGAAAACTTAAGAAATAAAAGGAAATCTTAATCCTATATACAATATATAAAACAGTATATATAAAAACAGTATATGTAAAAACAGTATATATAAAAACAGTTTTACAGACAGGGTCATCGAAAAGTATCGGACCTCCCTAATATCTTCAGTTAGAATGCATTTTGGAGAAAATGTCCAATAGCAAAGTTGTATGGTTTCAAGCGAGGAGTAAGATGATGACCTTGACTTTGATCTTGACTATGTCCTTTAAGGTCATTTCAAGGTCAACCTTTTTTAAATGGAACCCCCTACATTTTATTGCATATTTTTATAGCTTATCTCGAGAGCTTTCCAAAACACTATAATAAAACATTTTTTCATTAAGTACTTTTTGAGTTATAAAGGTTTGAAGTTAACAATTTTTTGACACAAAATGTAAAATATCTTGTAAAATATTATTTAGTTTTCAATAATTATAACCTTAATACTTTTGTGCGGAATAATGAGACCAATTAATTGGTTTAAAGAAAATACATTTTATTGCATATTTTTATAGCTTATCTCGAGAGCTTTCCAAAACACTATAATAAAACATTTTTTCATTAAGTACTTTTTAGTTATAAAAGTTTGAAGTTAACAATTTTTTGACACAAAATATAAAATATCTTGTAAAGTTGAAGAGAAAAGTTGAAGATTATGTAACAAATTATATATTACCTTTGCTGAGGATGGCTCAAAGCTGAGTTGAAACGTTCAAAATACAACATACAGAAGATCTCATCACACTAGCATTAAGTGTCTTTAATTTATAATTGTTTTGCGCACTGACACCGGCGTCTAGACTCCCAGTAACCTTGTTATTCACAGTAGCCTATTGTTTTTTTGTACGATTGTTTAACTATTAATATTGTAAAGTTCAAAATAGTATAATAAATAGTATAAATAGTATCCAGTAAATTTACGTATTGCTATTCAACATTCTTATAACATGATGCAAATATTTAATATGCTATGTAAAAAAAAGCCACCACTATTTCTGTCGTTTTTTGAAATTTTTGATTCAACAAAATGTATCCCAAAAAATGAATATCGTTGAATTAAAAAATAGGGTATATCAATATTTTACTTTATTTTGATTTTTCATGTTATATTCTATTCTCTGAAAATCTCTTTTGTAGCAAGTAATAGTGTTTTTAATTGGCAGAACTAGTGCGCACTAAATGTAGAAATTCAGCGCGGCGTCCAATAGACGGTGTCGATTTTAATGTAAAATGCACTCAGTGCGCACTAGTTCTGTTAATGAAAAACGCTATAAACGAAAAACGCTATAAAAAAATCGTAGTCTTTATTCCTAATACATTAAAATATGTCTCTTGTGTGAAATATAATATAATATAAATATCTATAAATTAGTTGAATAAATGATAAAAGTATTTTTTTAATTTCTAAAGTTAGTTTTAAAGTTAGTTTTCTTTATTTATTTGATAGAATATATTCTTTATTATTATTCTGAGACACATTAAATGCGCGTGCCCCACATGACGCGTTCTCAAAATGAGTTCTCACTGAGCGCGTCACGCGTCGCGTCATCCGTTGTGTCACAAATTAACCAAATGAAAATATCCCATTTTTTATTGCATTATTTGCCATAACATTCGTTTCATTGATTAATTCCGTGAGATGATAAATGACGTGACGCATGACGCGCTCAGTGAAAATTTACCCTTACATAAAGCATACGTCTTTGTCCACTCTACATGGTTGATTAATGATAGTGAGCTAAGTCCGCTGTTAAAGACGCCCGCGGTAGTTGTATTTACAGCGATGTAATATCTTATAGTAATAATCGTGCAATTTTCTATCGTATATTAATTCAACGTAAGGGTGCCATCCCATGACGCTTATTGCTCTACGCGTGTATTCGCGTATCGAAATTTCGACCAATCGCTGATGTTCCGCCGTTTTATGTACGCGTCAATTTTGTTCTAATATGGATATATACATAAAATTATTTGTATCTTGTAAATAAATAACAGGAATTAATATTTTCTTCTTTGTTATCCTTGAAAATTGTGGGTTAATTCTCTAACATTCTATTGTACGCGAAAATATCAATGGGTTCTATCGAACTTTAATATCATCTCTGATATTGCAAACTCATAACCATATTTGTCATAATTTGAAGTAAAGAAATAGAAATAGAAATTTTGTTGATTTTTTTATGATTTTATGTTGCGAGACAATGTCAGCGAGTTATTTAAAGCCTCGCGATATATTCGCGTAGATATATATTCGATAGTGTTAGTTTGAAATATTAATAAATCATAGTAGAGAACGTAATGCAATTCTTAACTATGATTGATCAATTCGTTACTGCTTATGTTTTATTGCCTTATGCCTTACGATTTTGTATGTGTCATTTATCATTCATCATTTCTTTCACCGTTTTCACGGACATTTAATAAATTCTAACACATTTAACGCAAGCCCCATATGACGCGCTTAGTGAAAATTCATCTTTACATAAGGCGCACGTCTTTGTCCACTCTACGTGATTGATCAGTGCCATCTGACATCAAACAGTACATTTTCCCACCATTGGCTAGGCGACGATGATAATAAAAATAATGACGATGACGACGTTTCTTAAATCAAAAATTTCACTTTCAAACTTTACATCACAATCTCCGCTCGGGAGTTACATACATAAAAAGTGAAAACACTTTTCTTATATAAATTAAGTCCAAGCTATCCATTGAACCTACTTAAAATTTAATCGATTCAGTCGTTATTGAGATTCGATAATCGAAAGATCTGTCAATACGACGTTTCGCATAAAAGAGGCACTGCGGTCTCGGTGCGTAATTTGGTGCCGAGATACTACCTGTCTCTTGATATGAATGAGGGACAGAGAAAAAAAGCGAAAGAGCAAAAAAACAAGAGAGACAGCGAAAAAACGAGCGAATAAACGAAAGAGTGAAAGAGATCGAAAGAGTGATTGAGAAAGAGAAAGAGCGAGCGGGATAGATGCATTGCTCGGATTTCGTTTACTTCTTATGCATTCCATTTGTATCTAACTCAATATTTAATAATCGGACAGCAATATAGACTAACTGCTACTTCTGAATTTGTTAATTAACAATAATAAACCAGATGAGACTATCTCTTTACTTCTAATACATTTTAATTATTTGTAATTTAATATTTAACAATTAAATAACGATATCGACTAGCTGTTTTTATTGAATTTGTTAATTTACCTACAGTTATATACTAAATAAGAGAGTTTCTTTATTTTAACAAACTCCAATTTATAATGTGGTAATCACTGGGATGAAGGAGTTGATCAAGAAGGCTTCCACAATTATTTTCTGTTCGAAAATTACGAGGTTTTATTTAACAAACTATGTACAAAAGTTCTTTACAGATGTTAAGTTTGATGATATTTGTGTGGTCCTGAAAAGAGCTGTTAGTAGAAATTTGTGTGGTCCTGAAAAGGGCTGATGAAGAGTTCGTCTAGAGAAAGACCGTTTAAACTCTTTTTTTTTTTCAAAATCCTTGGAGTCGTCGTCATGAATCTGAACTTAATTAGTGGCGATCCTGGAGGAGTAAAGCTTGGCGGCGATCCTGGAGGGGTCAAAGAATCCGCTGAATTCTCTGGAGATATTTGCGATGCCTCCTCTACGAAGTCAGTGTTGTTCCACTTGTTTGTGTAATCTGGAAGATGCTAGATCCCTCAGGTAATCCTAGACGGTAGCCTCGTCTGCGTTTCCTTCTTTGACGGAAGAGACAGAAGTGTCTTCTAACGTGGGGAAAGCGACCGCCAAACCCTCGGATTCAGGTAGTGCAGAACCTCAAGTGGCGGACGAGTTCTCAGGACGTCGAGGTGATCGAGACGAATCAACCTCCAGAAGTCCTGTCCTCTCGGCAATTTTTCCAAGGAATTTGGAGAAAAATCTCCACTGGGCGCTTCGGACGACAGGGTTAGGTTGTTTTTGTCTCCCTAAAAAAAAAAAGGATTTTCTTGATGCTGAGACCAAGAGTGACGATTCGGCAAAAAGCGGGTCTATTCATATCTGATGTGACGTGACGCCTTTGGCGCCACTGTCACAAGGGCAATAACCCGACCGAGGAGGGCATCTCGGAGCGGTCCTCGTCTCCTTGGGAGCGAGTTCACCCCCCTTCAATGTACTATTATTTTTTGTTTTTTTTTGCTCTGCCGTATATTAATAAGCCCACAGGAACGTGGCGGAGTGGCGGAGCGGATGGCAGCTTGGCTTATGTATTGCGAGGGATTTGCCGCAACATCGTTGGAGAGGAGCAGCATGGAATGGCGAAAGTGGCGTGCCTGAGGAAGTGCCGCTACAGCCCGAGCCGAGTTATCCCCATCATCGAAGGGAGGCCCCCAAGGGATTGGACATTCAAAGGCGATCTATACCGGAGGAAACGGAGTAACAGGGACCCCGCCGTGCGGCCAAACGGAAGGAGGGTCTCCAGGTCTGGGACCTCGGGAAGGGTACTGGGTCTGGCCAGCCGAGCGGATTCTGCCCCGCAAGAGACAGACGAGTCCCAAAAATATTGAGGGACAGCGGCAGAGTCTCTGCCAATGGATTTGAGGATCGAGGGAAAACCGACTGAGGGCGCCTCACACTAATTTTTGAGGGGATGCGCCAAAAATCGGCGTAGAACTCGGGGAGCCTAAGCGAGCGCCGACGGTGGCCACTGTTCAGCCAGCGAGCGTACCGAGAGGACCGACTTCCGAGAGGACCCGGCGATCCCGCAGCCGACTCAAATTGTAAGCCACCGCTCCGACCACTTTACCGGTAAGCCCCGGGGAGGGCCAGGCCGTCGCTTTTTGTCGCATATAGAGATTTTGTAATAGTTATTAGCGATCGGGCCGATAGAGCGCCCTTTCGAGTCGTTGTGAGGCTGGCCTGCCCCGGGTATCGGGGGAAATAAGAACTCCTCCAAGAATGGGCCAACAGTCGTTCTGTGTGTCGTCGCGTCGTTGTGGTGTGCGCGCGTATATTGTAAATTATTAATATCGTGTATCGCTTGAGCCGCGGATTCCACCGTTCGCGTGTATCGTATCGTCTTGCATCGAGCGGATGGCCCGCGAGCCAACACGTCGAGGGACGCCTCGCGTTAAAGTATCGTTTTCTGGCGTGTTCATTCTAGCGACGGATTTGCGCGGTATCGCTCTCCGCGAGACTGCTGGGGCCGGATGGGCCGTGTCTGTGACCCCTGAGGGTCGCAACCTCCGCGAAATCTCGTCGGGATAACGTACGGGAGCGTAACGTATAGTCTTGGAGTAACCGCGTCGATTTGGGGCGTTCTATTTGCGTCGCTTACCGTATCGTCCGGTGCGAATGCGCGGCCCGCGAATACCCGTCCCTTAGCGGCACCTCTTGTCGTGCCCCTTTTGATCCTGCGGTTGAGCGTGCGAACAATGTTTAGTAAAAGTCGAATACACCGCGAGTCGGCGGTGAACTGCGTATTGCGTGTGAAGTCGTTTTCATGAAGACAGTTATGTAGCGTTTGAGCGTTTTGTCGAAGTCGCGTACGTCTCTTCGGAAGAGTAATAGCGTGTCGTGGGATTTAAGAGCGTCCGATTCTCTGGGAAGGCAACTCTTCCCAGTATCTACTATTTATATGTTCTTATATTCTATATTATGTTTGACTGTTTCATCTCTTACTTGTTTCTTTCTTTTTTTGTTGTTAAATATATTTCCATAATTGTTACTTTATTTATTCTGCTTTGGTCATTGCCTGTGCCTTCTCTCCCTCGAACCTTGCCGCCAAAATTAAAAGAATCACGCCCCTTTGCCAAATACTGAGCAAGGAGCGGCCAGACCGATCTTGAGATTCGTGAAAGATATTAAAGTGGCGCGATTACTCGCGCCTGGCGCCCATTTTCTTAAGTACGGTTGTCGCGATTGGAGTGTTCTTTCTGTCGTGAATCGTCTCGTTCGTTTCATCGCGTGTTATTGAAGTTTTCCTCGTCGTGTATTGTCTCGTCGTTGCTTTCGCGTATGATCTCGTTTTATTAGATTTCTTAGAGTACCGCGTATCGTCCAGTCGTCGTTTCGCGTATCGTCCAGTCGTCGTTTTGCGTATCATTTGGTCTTCGTTTCGCGTAATTAGCTCCTTAGATCGTCGTGTATCGCCTTAGTTGTACAGCTCCTAATTGTGGACGGACTCTCACGGGATTCGGCGATCCCGGAGACAACCACGTCGTCGCACTGGTCAAGTTGAATTTCTCTTGCAAGAAAATATGTTGTTTAATTTGTTTAACCTTCAAGGAAGTGAAGGTTGTTGCAAGTGAAGTTGCTGCGCATGAACTGTCAAGCGCGCGAACTGTCAAGCGCGCGTGCTGTAAGCGCGCATAGCGTAACGTATGCAACAGTGACAATACCGCCACAATAACAATATTTAATAATCGGATAATAATATCGACTAGCTATTTTAGATCTGAATCTGTTAATTAACAGTTGCATCAAGCAATGTTATGCATCAAGCAAGATACTTTACTCCAATTTATTATTACGTATTGCTCAAAGGTAAAACTGCAGAAAAGGGGAGCAGCTTCCGATGACCTTGAGCTTGGCATATATTGCTAAGGTCGTGGCCCCGAGTAAGGTTCCGAAGGTTTTATCCGGCGGTCATTGTTTGTTTACAAGTTATTATAAAAAAATGTTTTACAAATTATCCCTCATTTTTCGACAATATGTACATTGAAAGAGTTAATATGTTGTTCCTATTATAGAACATTACATACCTACGTATCACCTTGACGAAAGGTTATGGACGATACGCAACGTACGCAATTTCCACGATACGCAAGATTACCATTATATACATTACCTTTCCGAATTTTTATTCAAAAGATTATACAATTACAATGAATGGATAGATGCCTTCTTTAAAATTATGAGTACTATGTATCCATTAAATAGTTCAAGCATTAATTAAATGTATGACAACATGTACATTTTTTTTGTGTTGTAAGCGTATAGGCAGGGGCTGCGCCCCCCCGCAGGTGGAGGGGTTTCGCCCCTCCTCCCTGCTCCCCCCTCGAGAAAAAATAGGTATGTACGTGTATCACGTAAATATTATCAACATGAAGCGACATGTAATCGGAAATCATTTCCTATTTTTTCTCGAGGGGGGAGTAGGGAGGAGGGGCGAAGCCCGTCCACTTGCGGGGGGGCGCAGCAACCCCTGCCTATACGCTTACAACACAAAAAAAATGTACATGTTGTCGGAAAAAAAAATTTGTTTATGAAACTTTTTTTGTTCATAACTTTTTTGCGAACAATGACCGCCGGATATAACCTTCGGAACCTTACTCGGGGCCACGACCTTGACAATATATGCCAAGCTCAAGGTCATGGGAAGCTGCTCCCCTTTTCTGTAGTTTTACCGAAAAGTCTCCATCCTTTTTGTGAAACAGTCGACGACAACTTAAAGATATCAATTTCCAGAAGATGAGATGGGAAGAGGACCAAGTATGTCCATCTGGATTCTTTCGAAAGAAGTGTTAACATTGTAAATTTGCAAAGGTGACTTCCCTTTTCCAGACGGTCCGTTTTTTGCATTATAGATTTTACAAGTCCGACACCAATTTTCCACATCTTGTTTACAAGAAGCCCAATAAAAACATTTACGGATTTTGTCCACAGTTTTGTTAATTCCAAAATGCCCCTGAAGGCGAATCATGAGCAGTGACTAAAATCTGATTTATTCGATTAGAAAGTACAACAACTTGCAAAATTTTGAATTAGGAGATTCCTACTTTTTATAAAGCACACAATTTCTCAAAAACAAAGCATTCCAATAGGATAAATAAACTTTCGCTGAAAAATCTAAAAAAGCAAGATCCTGAAAGAGTGGTTTCCTATTTAATTCTTTTCCTTTCAAAAAACAGAAATCACTGAATCAGTTAATTGATCTCTACGCCATTCTTCAGAAATACAATCCTACAAAATAATGCGAGCCACTGTATCTTCCTCCGACGAAATTTCTTTAAATTCCACCTTAGCACAATAGTTACAACTATCATCTAAACAAAGGCGTCTCGACAACCCATCGACATTAGGAAGTAAACAATTTCAAATAGCTTAAAGTGCGAAAATTCGACGTTTTTCGTAAAATAGAAGTTATTCGGAATACGTCCGATAAAGTGAAACGTCAAATTTACATATATTTTGCCAAAATAGAAGGAGCATGATTTTTTCATATGAAACAGATTCAGCATTTCTCTAAACAGTTCCAAATGACTTAAAGCGCAAAAATTTTAGTTTTTAGTGAAATTGGACGTATTCGGAACACGTCCGATAAAGAGACACGTCAAATTTACATATCTTTCGGAAAATAGAAGGAGGATGCTTGTTTCAATTGAAATCGATTCAGCGTTC
>JANQDE010001258.1:1580-20771 GCA_037157785.1 Cephalotes varians
AAAACACGTGGTTCATTCACATTTTAAAATATTTTATCACTTGACCTACATTCCTGTTCTTTCCTTTAATTAAGAGTTGATAAATTCAATGCGAGAGATAACTGAAAAAGTATGCGCATAGAGATAACRYCTTCGAAAWGATGRTAGGTATAGAGAAAGAAAACACGTAGCGGCATTTTCTTTTTTTTATCTAATCGAAGTTATAAATTAATAGAAGTTCAATTTGTTAAATTATCTAAAGTAATTGTTATTCTAATCGAAGATATAAATTAATAGACTTTCAATTTGTTAAATTATCTAAATTGATTGTTATTATCTAATTAATTATTAATTGATTATCTAATTAATAATTATTTAAATAATTAAATAGATTCCCCCTCCTCACGTGACGTCAGGCCCCGTGATGTCATACCCCCTCTCCGCGTGTGACGTCATACCCCTCTTCCCCGCACCCCCCTCGGAGCTCCTGAGTTAGAATCGGTGTTACTATGCTACTTCAGCGGAAGGATCGAAGATGTTTTTTCCCTTCAGATCTACGCCGAGAAAACATTGGCAGCCTCGAGGCTCGCGCCGAGCACGTACCGAACAGAGCGTCTCTGTGTGCAAGACAGTAAGTGGAGGCAGATCCATGTGTGCATAAAAATCGCGCGCTCGGGCTCGAACATGCTTTACTGCTCTTCTCGAGTCGTCAAGAACCGAGCGCACACGGACATGTGACGTCATCGGCTTTCGCTTGTGTGCGTCGACCATCGTGTGGCAACGATGCATTTTTTTGTGTGCGCTTGGCGCAAAACATTATGGCTGCGTTCGGACAGACGCTATTAGCGCTGAAAATGTATAGTACACGTTACGTGCACTATAGATTTTCAGTGCTAATAGCGTCTGCCCGAACCTATGAGTCTCCTAATTATTATCATATTATTTAATAGAATATATATATATATATATATTTAATATATAATTCAAAATATATAATTAATATGTAATATTAATATTATTATATATTTAATATATAATTCAAAACATATAATTAGTAGTAGAAATAATAGGCTCAACATTTCATCTGTGAATTAATCTTTTTACATCTTTCCTTTATAATTTAGAAACTATAAAATTTTTATAAAATTACGGAAGAAAATAATAATAAATTTTAAATAGTTTATTCCTTGAATAAGAATAATTTGTTTATTCAATCAAAGAATATTTTGATTTATTATGTATAAAAACGCGTTGATTTCTTTTATACTGATATCGTGTCATTGCAGTAGTACGTATATGTAAACCGCGAAGTAAACAGAATCTCTTATGCAGTGATATAATCTACTGCGTGGATTATGTATAGTACACGTGCTGTACGCAAAACAACCGCGTGAGAGAAGTCTCGTGTTATAACTTGTGTTATTGTACACTGTGTTTCTTTTTGACAATATTATTATACAATCAATAAAGTGAAGTGAATATATATATATAAGTAGTGTGTATTGTAGTGTGTATAATAATGAGAAAAATATACAATAACAGACATTTGCCTCTCTTTGGTCGTAAACTTTCTACAAAGAGAGCTTGTATTAAAAGGTTAGTAACTTCAATTATGTCATAAGTCGAAGGAATTATTTTAATGTCATAAAATTGTTATATCGTTACATACATTTATAATGTTATTTCATTGTCTATACAATAAAGTCTATACAAAATAGAAGTATGAAAATGTAGCTGCYAAYGTAATATATTCAGAAATTATTTGGTTTTAAATGATTTTAAAATAATTCCTAAACATATAATACAAAAAAGTTTAATTGTGAAAAAAAATGAAATTTATAAACGCTTGTCAAAAATATTTATGTCTGTCAAATCAATCATTTAAACTGCGCGTTACATTCGGACTTATAACGCAATTATAGACTGAAATAACAATTAAATAATCTTTTAAATCAATGGTTGCGTTCAGCAGAAAAAGCAGCTTAGTAAGCGCTTCGTGCTGATTGGATTATACTTTTAGATCTAAATTGAGATAGAACTATTCCTCTAGATCTGAAAATATAATCCAGTCAGGGTAAAGCGCTTACTAAGCTGCTTTCTCTGCTGAACGCAGCCAATAACTCATCAAATCGATGGAAACGATGCTACTAGCATCTTAAAAAACTCTAAATAACTTACTGCGAAAAATATTACCTCAGCCAGGATTTGAAAACCTGGGACTTCCTGCCTTTCTGGGGCAGACCTTTTCGGTCTTTACCAATTCGATCACCATATGGTTATATTTATCGCAATAACCGGTAATATATATAATATTAAGAATGTCTTATAAAGTAAGTTTAATCAATTAAACCGTTGGTATCTACCATCAATATAATGCATTGTAAGGCATTTGGTAGGCATAATGGTAGATACCATCGGTTTTTACGTTGGCTTTATAAGACGTTCTTCATATTACCGTTATATATTACCGTTATATATTACCGTTATATATTACCGTTATTGCGATAAATATTATCATATGCCTCGGTGGTTATAAGTCCGAATGTAACGGCGCGCAGTTTAAATGATTGATTTGACAGACATAAGAATTTGTAACAAGCGTTTTGATCTGCGAATATTTGCTCATTAATTAGGTTGTTATAATTAGATTTGTTATTACTATGACGAGTTGAAGGTTACTATTAATTTATTTTGACGATATAAGCGAAATAAACACTAAAGGCGTCTTTCTAATGATAGATTAAATACATATCAGAAACATCTATTTTGACTGATTATAATAAAAATCAGAAGCGTCTGTGACGGTACTGGTTATAATAAAAATCAGAAGCGTCTGTGATGGTACTGGTTATAATAAATATTAGAAGCGTCTGTGATGGTACTGATTGTAATAAAAATCGGAAGCTTTTGTTTTGACTGTAGTATTAAAATAAATACCGAAAGCGTATAATGAGACGGTACTGATTATTATAAAAATCAGAAACGTCAATTCAGACCGTAATGTATTATTTGTAATAACTTCTAAAATCGGAGAGACGAAAAAAATTTATGGTTGCGTTCTCACGAGAATGGGCGATGGAGGGGCTCATATATTTTCTGTTAGAAAAGCAACAAGACTTTGTACAGCGCGCCAAATTCCTAGTTTTCAAATCGCAGTTTGAGTATGCAGCGAAGGCTGTTAGATGGCATTCTTAGTAACCGCGGAATTGCGATCTTTCTAATGCTGAACTGTTTGGAAGAAATTAACAACCTCTCTGAACATTTTATCTATGAAAATAACTTCGATAAAGCCATGCTGGTGCTTAAGTTTGAGGAAGTCAAACCATATGAAAACTTTATTCATAAATCGTCAGTCCCAGTGTGTTACTAACTTGATTTCAAGAACCAATTTAATATTGTAAATGTGGATGTACATAGTGGCGAATCAATCAAAGAAGCCTCAGATGCGGAAAAAAAATTTCAAAAAATATTTCAAGATAGGGAAAGTAATAACATCTTCATTTTTACGGATGGCTCTAAAACCGAAATCGACTCTAATAACCAAAGAGTGGGTATGGCGAGTTGGAGCAGCAATGAAAATTTTATTACGGAATATAAATTATTTGACTTAACATCTAGTTTCTCAGCGGAGGCAGTATTGACTATCGTTGAGAAGATAATCTCCTCGGATCTAGATAATTTTATAATCTTTTCAGATAGTAAGAGCGTTCTTAATGTACTTCAAAATATAAGGAAAATTAAACGTCAGCCCCATATAATACAAGAAATTAATCAACGTTATCAGAAATTAATCAATGTTATTTATTGCTAGAGAAAAGAATAAAAACGTTGAATTGGTGTGGATTCCATCTCATCGGAATATTTACGGTAATGACAAAGCGGATGAACTAGCAAAGAAAGCTGCGCGGAAAGATCCCATCCTAGAAAAAAACTCACGTACTCTGATATTGCTACCATATTTAAGAAGAAATGTTTTAAAGAAAATGAAAACGCCTTGGTAACTAGGGCGCGTGAACAAAATAAAGGTACATTGTTTTTTCAACAATATCATATTTCTTCACGTAGACCATGGTTTTATAAAAATAACATGAGTCGAAAATCAATTATAATTTTCAATCGACTAAGAAGCGGTCATAATTCACTTAAAAGTAGTCTATATAGATTTCAAATAGTTGATAATGATCTTTGCTCCTGCGGGCAGAACCCGGAAGAAATTAATCACATTCTTTGGAATTGTCCCAAATACAATAATGAGAGAGCAATTATGATCAAGAAACTCAATAAAATGAAGATAAGAACCCCCATAGATATTAGAGAGATTCTTAAGAAAATGAAAAACGAGGTATTAGAGATTATTGCGGACTTTATAACAAGCAGTAAGATAGATATAAAAGTTTATTACAAAAATTATACTTGGGGTTAAAGAAATGACTGGTTGTAGTTAAGATATAAATTAATAACAGTACTAGTCTTAAATTAAATTAGCATTAAGGGTGTCTTGTAATTAAGCAATATTAATATATGTATGTGATTGGCTAAGTTCCTGCTATTATTAAAGTATGAAAGACAAAATATTATTTAATACCATATTTTACATCAGTCATTAATTTTGTATTTCTAGTTTTAAGATTAGATTAGTTGGTGAGTGTGATCAACTATGGTTCTATTTAAGAACAGATTCTCTAAACACTGTAATAACGTAGGACAGCATCTAGCAAGATTGTACGGCGTGCGAACAAATGTATAATGGCTGTAAACTTCAATGTAGGCCAATAAACTTATTTTCTCTCTCTGCGATCTTTCTCCCGACATCGGATCGGGGAACTTTTTTCTTACGCGAGCGGATGCATGTTGCGCGGTGAAGCGAACGTTCTGGGGTCCTTTGTTCCCAAGGCATTCTTTGTCTGACAGTTTCAGCGTACAGACGCATTTGTGTTCCGAGCGGTTTGGTCCAAAAGTTAAAAAATAGTGGTCTTTGTGGAAAATACAGCATCTCACATTGCTTGTCAACCGGCCGAGGCTGCAGGAGATTGAACTTATATTTCCATTGAGACAATGCAAGATTGTCAGACAATGATTGCCAAGCGGAAGGGCGCACTTATCGAGCTTGCTGATTATTAAGATAAGTACGATTGCTTACGATTCTGAGAGCGCTAATTACTTTCATATTGCTTACGATTCTAAGAGCGCTAATTACTTTCATATTGCTTACGAGTCTGAGAGCGCNGCTAATTACTTTCATATTGCTTACGAGTCTGAGAGCGCCAATTACTTTCATATTGCTTACGATTCTGAGAGCGCTAATTACTTTCATATTGCTTATGATTCAAATTACTTTCATATCGCGTTCAATTCTTACAGCGTTTAGAGCGGTTCATATGGCTTACACTGCTTACAGCGCTTAGAGCGCTTCATATGGCTTACACTGTTCACGGCGCTTAGAACGCTTCATATGGCTTACACTGTTCACAGCGCTTAGAGCGCTTCATATGGCTTACGATGCTTATAGCGCTTAGCGCGCTCCATTTTACTTTCGTTTCTGATTAATCGTAATCACGTTACTAATAGCTTGTGACGGTGAGACTGCAAGTTGTATCACCTATTGCCGTTGATTGCAAAGCGCAAAGTATTTTACCGTTAACTCGATTTTGAGTTCACTAACTGCACTAACTAACTTACTTATAACCTTAATTCAACTGAGAGCTTATTACTTTTCTTACTGATATTAGCTTAACTTGAGTTATTCGATTTGATTGAGAGTATGACACGGCCTTTTTATATATATATATGTCGTAGCCAGATCGTGAAATTAGACATTTCATGAACTGTCTAGACACTTCATGAACTGCAAGCAGATCGTGAAACAATTGATCGGTTACACGAAGTGGCTAGAAATTTTAGACAGTTCATGAAATGTCTAACAGCTGTTTTGCCGATTGTGTAATATCTAGAAATAAATCAAGTTCCGCGCTCAACAACACACTGGCACATGCGCGTTCACTGTAAAGAGTTGCGCACAGTGAGTTGCGCATATTAATRTGCGTGCGGCATAATGTTATAATAACAACAAGACATCAGCTGACAGCTGACATTTCTGTGATTGTTATTCGTTTTATATTTACAACTTAACTAACAAAATAAACATTTCTAAATAAGAGATAAAATTTTTTTAAATTATTAACTAAGTAGTTGACACAATGGACGGCAAGTGCAGTACACTTACTTACGATCATAGAGATCATTTTTATGCCAATCTGGGCAAGTATTATGAAGAAAAGCCATCTAAAAAACCATTTAATAAGAACGAAGTCGAGTCAATGATTTCGGAAATTGTGGCAGCAAAAAGTAAAACGTAAGTTGAAATTATTCGTTGCTTATTATATTATTATGTGCTTTATTATTCACTTAACTATTTATTGTTCTTTTAGAATCAAAAAGGCCAGGCGTGAGTACCATTTACTAACCAAATACGACGTTATGTGTGTTGCAACTCAATCTTATTTGATAAAAAAAAATATTGATGCAGCAATCATAGAATTTATAGTGCCATATGAAGAACTATTTGATAAAATTTACGACTTCCATGTCAACAAGACTGGTCACGGCGGACGATGCAAAATAGAAGCTGCTCTTGCTGATAAATTTCGAATTCCTCGCTCACCTATTTAAATTTTTTTGACCGGCTGTAAGAGCTGCAATGAAAAGAAAAATTTACCAAAAAAATTGGTTGTTAAGCCTATTTTATCAAGCGATTTCTGTGAGCGAGGGCAGATCTATTTAATAGATTTTCAGTCTCTTCAAGACGGCAATTACAAATGGATATTAAATTATCAAGATCATTCGACAAAATTTGTAATTCTGCGCCCGCTTACTTCTAAACGAGCTCAAGAAATCGCCTCAGAATTATTGTCTATTTTCCTCTTGTTTGGTGCATCGAAAATCCTTCAAAGTGACAATGGACGCGAGTTTGTTAACGGTATAATCGAAAATTTGCATGAAATGTGGCCTGAATCGAAGATTGTTCACGGGCGACCAAGACATCCTCAAAGCCAGGGCAGAGAGAGGTCAAATCAAGATGTTGAAAATATGCTACGAGCTTGGATGGCTGATACAGGCAGTAAGCGCTGGTCTGTAGGTTTAAGTTTTGTACAATGGCAAAAAAATAGTTCACACCACCGAATCATTGGTCGTTCTCCGTATAAAGCTCTGTTTGGATGCGATCCCAAGCTTGGGCTTACTACATCTAACATCCCACTGGCGTTGACTCGAACTTTAGAAACTGAAGAAGACTTGGAAGCTCTATTAATCAATAACAATAATAATAATAATGAAGGCAGTGATAAGACTGATAKTGATAAAACTAATAATGATAAGACTAATAATAACAACAATAATGGCACTAATGATAATCATGACACTACTACAACTTCTTCAACTTCTACTACTACTTCTACTTGTGAACGTCAGTGTAGTAGATGTGGTAGTGTTTTTGATACAAGATACACAGTTGAGAGTGACTTGTGCAATTTGTGCAATAATGAAACTACGATCCAGAAAGGCAGGACTGAATCCAGGGTAAGAATGGTCGCAGCGGCAGAAAAAATGCTTCGYTCCAGTAAAAAGAAACTCCCACACTATAAAATTGGTGACTGCGTACTTCTCTCGATACCAAAAGTAGATCGTGGCCCAAGTGATCCCCAGAATATTGTGTGCGTCATCACGGAACAAAAAGAACAAGTAAATCAAGTAGGTGTTCCAAATGGGATAGTGAAAGGGTGGTTTCGATCCGAAAATCTTGTACCCGCTGGCTCTCAATTTATCACGCGTGATGACATAGATTTCAATAAACTTCTGTCTCTGAGAGAGGCTGTGAAAAATTGCAGTGGAGGACAAGGATTTTTCCAATGCTCGTGCAGAGCTTCAAACGTGCAATGCAATACCAAAAGATGTGCGTGCAAGAAAGCTAACGTTTTATGTAACAGTCGATGTCACTCAAGTTCACCATGTGTTAATAAATAATTATAAATTTAATAATAAATAAATAAATAAATATGAATAAATGTTTTTAATAAATACAATTCGCYGTTTTAACTAATGTCTCGTTTCTTTCAATAATTCATTATTTCTAGATATTACACAATCGGCAAAACAGCTGTTAGACATTTCATGAACTGTCTAAATAATTTAGACATTTCATGTAATTCTGCGACATTACACGATCTGTCTAAGGCTCGATTGCATTTCATGAACTGTCTAAAATTTCTAGCCACTTCGTGTAACCGATCAATTGTTTCACGATCTGCCTGCAGTTCATGAAGTGTCTAGACAGTTCATGAAATGTCTAATTTCACGATCTGGCTACGACATATATATTACTTTATTGTTCCCCTTAGGGTTACAATTTGTTCTTTACAAAAAGCCTTACATACTATTCTTACATACTAACTTATTCCTAACTTATTCCTATCTTATCCTAACTTGTACTATACGCTCTACAGCCAGACACACATCCCCCCCGGGACCACCGCTTCCGACGTATCTAACTTTAATTTCTTATTATCGTTCTCCAGCTGATTTCCCATTCACTCTTACATCCGTACTTCAGACACACATACCCGCATTCACTCTCTCCCACCCTCCTCCTTTCCTCCTCTTCCCTCGTTTCCCTTCTCCCTTCCCTTACTCTTCTCCCTTCCCTCCCCTATCTCCTCTCTCCCATCACCCATCACCTTTCTTTTCCTCTCYCTCTCTACCTCCCTCATCCATCCCTCTCCCTCTCCCTCTCCTCCCAAAATCCTACTACATACTTCCTGCCAGCTTTCATCTCCTCCTTCCTTCCATGCTCTACATTCTTCCCACACGTGCTCCCATGTTTCCAGTCTCCCTTCACACAACCTACATACTCTTTTTTCCTCTTCTTCCCAATACCTTCCTTCTCTCATCTCATTTCCTAATCTAAAACGCGCTACTCTTTTCCATCTACTCTTACCCCACCCCTTCTCTAAATAACTTGGAACCCCCTCCTCCTTTACCCACCCATACTATTTACTAAATTTTCCTTCCCTAATCTTCATCCAATTGTCCTCCTTCTGCATCTCCCAGTCCTTCTTTTCCAGATCTTCAAAACTGATTCTCCCGGTCACTCTCTGCTCCTCCCAATCTTTCCATTCCCATCCCCTCTTTTTAAAAAATTTTTGTCTTTCCTTTTCCCAGCCCGATAACTCTTTTCCCTTCAACATCCTATCCTTCATCTTTCTTAAACAGATCCGCGCCAACACACTATCTCTTCCCTCTTCTAACCTTTCCTCGAGACCCCATGCTCTTCTGCCTGCTCTACTTCTTAACAGACTCCTTTTTGTTTCCTCCCTTATCAAGTATCCTGGTGTTTTCCCCTCCACCCCCAAGACCCATCTTAGGAACCTCTCCTGCATTCTTTCTACTTTTTCCCTCTCTCTCCATCCCCAAATTTCCACCCCATATTCTACCACCGTCCAAACTAACCTGTCAAACAACCATACCCTTCTCTTCCAATCCTTTCCAAATCTTCTCTTTCTTATACCCCATACTAACCCCATTATTGCTACCGCTTTTTCAACTCTTTCCTTTATGTGTTTGTCCTGTCTCCCATTCCTTTGTACTGTGTACCCCAAATATTTATATTCCTTAACCTCCTCTATCTTCCCTCCCTTCCATCTCCAGGACGCTTTACTTAACCTCCCCCCCCCTTCCTTAAACCTCGTTACCTTCGTTTTTCTAACATTTAATTCCAACCCCTTTCTTTCCAAATATCCCTCCAACCTCTCTAACATACTTCTCATTCCTCCCTCATCTTCTGCCAACAACACCATATCGTCTGCGTACGCTAAAGAGTGCACCCTTCTATCCCTTATCTTTGCTCCCCCCATTTTATCCTTCCCATCTCTTCTTCCAAGTCCGCCAACAGCAAGTTGGACAACAAGGGGCTCAACGGGCATCCCTGTCTTACTCCTCTTGCTGTCCAAAAACCTTCTCCTAGTTCCCCTCTCACCCTTACTCTACTCTTCGTCTCTCTTACTACCTCCGCCACCCTTTCCACCAATCCCTCTCTTACCCCTCTTTCCCTCAATGCCTTTAACAATTCTCCCCTGTCCACCGAGTCAAACGCTGCTTTTAAATCTACAAACACCGCTATCAATTTCCCTCCCTTTCTCCCTATCTGCCTGTTAATCAGGTAATTTAAAATGTAAATATTATCTATTGTTCCCATCCCTTTCGTAAACCCTGTTTGACTCGGTGGCAACATCCCTTTCCGTTCTACTTCTTCTCTTAATCTCTCTGCTAACGCCGATGCATATATTTTATACAGCGCCGGCATCACCGTTACTCCTCTATACTTCTCTACCACTATTCCTTGTCCTTTTTTCACTATCGGTGTTAAGACTCCTTCCTTCCATTTTTTCGGCCATTCCTCTCCGTTCCATATCTTATTACACACTTCTCACACCCATTCCTCCATCCCCTCCCCTCCGCACTTCCAAGCCTCACCCGGTATCCCATCTACCCCTAATGCTTTTCCGTCCTTTACCTTCTTCAGGATTCCCCTAATTTCCTCTCTCCTCAAATCCTCTTCTTCCTCTCTCCTTCCCCTCCTATTCTTCCCTTGTACCACCCTCCTCTCCACACCCCCCAATAACTCCTTAAAATATTCTTCCCACTCTTCCATCTTAATATCCTCATTGATCCCTTTCCATCTCTTCCTTTCTCTGTTCACTATTCCCCACACTTGTTCCTCCACTCTTGCTTCCTCCACTTCTCTTTCCCATCTCTCATTCTCTTCCCTTTTTTTCTCTTCACATATTTCCCTGTATTCTTTCTTTCCATTTAGATACCGCTGTTTATCCCCATTTCCTTTTCTCCAGACTCTTAATGCTCTCCTAACCTCCCTTTTCTTTTCCCTACATTCCGCGTCCCACCAACCCTTCCTTTTTCCATACTCCCTCCTCTCTGTCTCCATCCTTTTAATAATTTCTTTTATTCTTCCTTCCATCTTTCCTACCTCCTCCTGTACCTTCCCCCCTGATACTTCCACCCTTCCTAATTCCGCCTTAAACCGCTCTCTACCCTTCTCATTCCACATCCCTCTCTGTATTCTTCTTTCTTTTCCTCTCTTACTCCTTCCCCCTCCTCTCTCCTTCAACCTTACTATTAGCGGGTGATGGTCGGAATCAATATTATCCCCTATTATCAGTTGATCTATCTCCTCCTCCAATTCCTCGTTTATCAATACATAATCAATAATTGATTCCCTCCTACTTCCCGTGTAGGTCCAGTTACCTTCTTCATCTCCTCTTATCTCTCCGTTCAAAATCCACCATCCTCTTTCTCTAACACAGTCTATCAGTCTCTTCCCTTCTCCATTTATTTTCCTATCCTTGGACCTCCTATACTTGTTTCCCTCCCCTTCCTCCTCTTCAATCTTTCCACCTTCGTCCCCTGACCTAGCATTGAAATCCCCCCCTATTAATGTTCTGACTCCTCTTTCCTTCTCCTCCAGCCATTCCTTCAATCCCTCCAATTTCCTTTCCATATCTTTATTTACATATACCCTCACCACTCTCAAATCACCTTTGCCATAATTGATTCTCCTTGCTATCAATCCCTCCACTTCCCTCCCTTCCTCCTCCTTCTGTCCTATCAAATCCTTTCTGATACCCAAAATCATCCCCCCCATTGGCCTCCCTTTCTTATTTCTCCTCTTGGCTCCTTGCACCTTCCAGTCATATCCTGTCGGCAACCTGTCCTTGATTCCCTCTCATTCCTTCCTCTCTATCCATGTCTCCATCAATACTAACACTTCCCATTCTTCTAAATTTTTCCAAAACTCCCTATCCTTATTCTTCAGGCCCGCCACGTTCCAGAACGCAATTTTTAAACCCTTTTCCTTCTCTGCTCCCCCCTCCTCTTCTCGTCCTGTCTCCTTCATCCGCCTCCTTCTTTTGCCGTCTTCTTTTCTTCCCCTCTCTACTTCCTTCCCTCCTTCTTCTCCCTTTCCTCTCCTCTTATCTTCCTCTTCTCCCTTTCCCCTCATTTCCCCTGGTTCTGTGTCACCCTTTCCTCTCCTTCCCCCGCTCCAATAGCTTCTCTCTTCCTTGTCTCTTCCCTCCACACATTTTCTTTCGTGTCCCTTAATCCATTCACCCTCTCATCCCACCATACCCCCTCAATCCAGACTCCTCTTTGATACACCCGCACCCTTTTTCCCCTCAATTCTTCTCTCTTAACAATTCGCCTTATATTCCATTTAATTCTTCTTTCCTCCCACGTTAAATCCTCCTCTACCCAAATCTCCCCCCCTTTCAATTTCCATTTATTCATTAAAATCCTCCTTCTCATATCCTCGCTCCCTAATTTTGCAATCACCATGTTTCCTCTTTCTGTTTTTCCCGCTTCTATTTTCCTTACCTCCTCTACCTTTATCTCCCCTCTTATCCCTTCTAATGCCTTCTCTACTCTTTCCTTCACCGTCTCCCTTCGCCGTCTTTTAAGCCTTTTACCAAAATATTCCTCCTTCTTTCACCCCTCTCTCTCACTTCCCACCTTCTCTCCAATTTCTTCACTCTTTCTTTCTATTCCGTATTCTTATCTTTTTCCTTCTCCCTCCTCATTCCTTCCCCCCTAACCCCTCTCTCCTCCCCCTCATTGATTTTTATCTCCTCTAGCTTTCGTTCCATCACTTCGATTCTCTCTTTAAATTCTTCCCTTTCCTTTTTCCATTTCTCCTCCCTTATACCTAACTCCTTCCTCATCCTTTCCATCTCCCTCCTTAACTCCTCCCTCTGTTCCTCCCCTATCTTCCTTACTTCTTCCTTGATTCCTCTCATTCCCTCTCTCATCTCCTTCTTCATCTCTTCCCTCCACTCCTTGAGCAACTCACTCATATCCTCCCCCCTACTCACATATCCTACCCCTCTCTGGAGGTGACCTTATCATAATATTGCTTCTTTTAAAAAGATCCTTCTTCTCTCCCTCCCCCCTCTCTCTTTCACCCAATAATTGTCTCTTTCTTTTCGTATACTCCTCCATATTTCCCGTACTACCACGCCTCTCCTTACTCTTTACGGTTTCCACTCTACTCTTCATGTACTCTATGTCTATTCTGTTGTTTTCCTTTTGTCACCACCTCTCTCTAATCTACTTCCTCTATGCCTCTTGTTTACAGCGCCGCTGTTTCCCTACCTCTCTCTTCACTCCCCCTATAGCGCTTTTAACCTCGCTCTCTCTACTCTTTTCTTCTCCTTTCCCAGCCACAATCTCCACCGCCCTTCGCTCCCTCCACTCACTGCCTCGCCCCAACACTCTACCTCCCTGCCGCTTACGCTCACTCTCTCTTACCTCCACTACACCACTCATTCACTCACTTCACTCTCTCAGCTACAATTCTACCGACTCAATTTTAACCAATCGGAAACGGAAGTCGGCCTTTTTTATATATAATCGCATTAAAACGAATGAGTTATTCAATACATACATAACTATCTTTTTTTTCGTTGCATTTCTGAAGACAACATTTTCGTATTACTAACTTGCTGTATTAATTACACCTTTTTTGTTATATTCATTTATTCATGAAATAATAAACCACCACTATTTCTATTCGTTATTACCGAATAAGTATTATATTTATCGCTTATAATTTAATCATAAGTTTTTTACTTTCTTAAGTATATTATAAATATAGGATTAAGTCTACATAAACAACCGACTAACGCTGCGTTTTTTCATCGATTGTCGAAACTATTTTTTTTCATTTTTTATCCTTCATTATTATACATGATTTTATGTTTAATATTGTCGATCTGTTCAATTTTGTCAACCCTATTATCCTTTCTTAACCAAATTACGGAATGTTCGCTCAAATACGAGAATCATTATTTTACTCAATATCCAAATAAATCGTTGGCTGCACCCACCATTAAGAGAGAGAAAAGAAGACTTTTCAAACATTTTCATTATTCAAAATCATATGACATAAATTTGAATGTTTTAGTTTTAGTATGTTCATAAAATGTACTGCAAATATATTTAACACTAATTATAAATGTGTAAACAGTACATTATAAAAATTTTGTTTTTGTTATACATTTGGTCAAATGGAAAAAAGAATCGCACTGTATAAGCAGAAAGTTAAAAAGTGACAACGTTGCATATTTTCATACACTTATTAACACTATATTTTACACGGCACATTATATACACTATTTACAATTTGTGACGTATCGTCACAACATCATTAGCATTAATTTGACGATCAATTTATTTGTGATTTTAATTCTATGTAATCCAAGTTTAGAACTGCGTTATTGTGGTCAGCTGTGTTCTGGGCGCAATTTGAATGTGTACTGGATTATCATTGTTTAAATTTAAAAATAGAAATATTATTGTGCACCAACATCTAGCTTTGATCGCATTGGCAATGATTTAATTTAATTGATCGGAAATTTGCGATTTGTTGTTTAAATAAAATTATATTGTAAAATAAAATACACATGATCTTTTAAATTTAAATGATACAAGTATAAATTGTATCGTTATCTTAAAAATATACATAAACGATATAATATCTATATGAAATTTGGTATAATAAAGAATGTAACTATTACTCATCATATTCGTAATCATACACATATACATTATAGTGCAGAGTTTAGATTTAATACTTTTGACCAATTTTCAGAGCAAATTTAGACATTCATTATCTTTCCCTCTTATCGTTAATGTTTTAACGCTTGAACCGCTGGCACTCGTGCTTTGTTTCAAAAGTGATTATATTTTAAGTTTACTGCAATTGCACATACACTACCGGTCAAAAATTTAAGTTCACCTCCCGAAAACATACAAACTTGAAGGAAAAGGCAATAATAACGGTATACATACATATGCGACATAAGAAAAATCATCAACAGATCTTTCTACGTATTCGGTAGATATTCGGCGTTATTCGGTGTTATTCGGTGTTATTCGATAGATATTCGGTGTTCTAATGACATTATTATTGAGCTCGGCAAATGTGTTAATAGCTTTGCTTATTGTATTTTCTCTTGTTTAGAGGTAAGTTTAGCAATTTAGAAATCATAACTGTGCTGTACTATAACTAAATACAAGTAAATACAAGTGAATATTATGTGCCCTGTGAAAAATACAGTGCCTGGAATCGAAGAAAAAACTTCATACATCTTTTTCTGTTTCTGTTGTAAAAGTATGGGTCGAAAACAGGATTTAAGTATAGAAACACGAGCTGTCATTGCWGCATTACACGAAGAAGGCTATTCTACGAGAAAAATAGCATCCAAGACTAAGGTTTCCCAGACTGCAGTTATGAATGCGCTGAAGAGGAAGCAACAAACCGGATCAAACAAGAGCCACCATCGATCTGGAAGACCTAGAGTAACATCACAAGGTGAAGATAAGTTCATCCGCGTGCAAAGTAAATGTCAGCGAACTCGTACTGCGCCAGATCAGTCAGTACATGATGCGAGAGTATTCAGAAAGAGTATTCTGCACTCGCTCATTACATTGAGATGCCAAATGAATATTTTCCCTTTGACACTCATATTATAGCAGATGCTGCATATGCAATTCATCCACATGTGATCCATTTAGAGATAATGGCCATCTCACAGTATTTAAAAAAATTACAATTTTTGTTTGTCCTCAACTAAGATGGCTATAGAATGAGCTTTTGGATTAAAAGTGCGATTTCGTATTTTACTAGATTACTTGCCCTTGACTGATATAAAAAAGATACCACAAGTCATATTAGCTTGCGTTCTTCATAATCTTTGTAATTAAGAAATGATGAATTTCCAGTTGTAGTATATCCAAATATGGAAAATGTTGTACCCAATATAATAGAAGCTGGGATTTAATTAGGCAACATCAAAAGAAATAGAATTATGCATGAAATAAATATGTAAACTAGAATTGAATATATATTATATAACCAGAAATTAATAGCATATAGTATAGTATTAAATAAATAATATAGTAGTATTAAATAAATATTTGCGTTACTTTGCATATTGTGTGGAATTTGAACTCTTTGTATTTTAGAAACACTTAATTGTGATTAATAGCATAATTTTCGTCTTATGTTACTATTTGTATTATATTAAATTTATGTATTATTATATTTTTATATACATATTTATAAATAGCATAATTATCTTGCTAAATATGATATTTTATTTATTTATATGAAAACAGTTTTCCACAATGCAAATCTTTCCATACAAATCATCAATAAAATAAAATTATATAAAATATCAATAGCAATCTATTTAACAAAACACAGTGCTAACAGAAATATTTTATGCCTCAATAACTTTATAATATGAGTTGGACGGCTCAAATATTACAAAATAAGTTTTTATATTTAAGAAGAAAAGAAACTAATTGAAACTTATAATTATTGATTACATTTTTGGCATAAAAACTAAAATACTATCAATTTAGAAACTTATAAACTTAACGTACTTACGTACTTACTATTTTACAAACTTAACGTATGACATTAGCATACATAGTACAAAATAAAGTATGCAAAATCTTGCAGTAAATCAATTCAATTTTAAGTTATATTTTTAATATTAAGAAAATGAATGAAACTCAACTAATGAATGAAATATCAGAGCTTATACATTAATAAAAGGATTGTGTTTAAAAAAAAGTTAATTGGCTTTGTTTTGTTTTCCTACAAGTTTATCTAAAAGACGAACAAGAGATCTTTGGATTTCAGAAGTTTCTTTATGCATCTCTCTTCTTTCTGCTCTATAAGCTTCCCATCTTTGTTCTTTTCTTTCTTCCTTTTCCAATCATTCTTTCTTTCTTTCTTTTTTCATTTCATCTCTATTACTCTTCGAATCTGATATGAAAGAATCCAAGATAATTTCCACTTTCCTTTTCTTGAGTTTAGAAGAAAGGATATCCTGACATTCAAAAGTATCCATGGAAGATTGTGATAATGCTGAGGATGATGAAGATGCTAATTCACTGGGTGCAACTGGTCCATCACTGCTTGCTATAGCTGGAGGAGAAACCCAACCTTTCTCACCAAATAAAGAATCCATGACAGAATAGTATGCCCAACTACTGTTATGATTGCCACTCTTAGCATTTGAATCCTTAATTTTTTTATATGTTCTTTTTAAACTTGACATTTTATTTTGAACTTGTACAGCAGAAACATTGTAGCTTCAGTTATGTAATTCAGAAGCAATCTCAGACCATAGTTTATTATGACGTTTCAGTCCAGCTGTAAATTCATGTTTTTTTTCACGATATAATTCTAAAAAAAGCATGACAGTTCTGTCTGGCCAAATAAATGTTTCTTTTTCATCATCATGTTTGTGACTTCCCTCAACATTATCTCCATTTTGATTGTTGGAATTTATAATTTGTTGAATCTTAGCAGCACTTCTTCTTTCCGTTTCTTCAGTAATTAAGTTTTGAAGTAACTATTGATCTAGAAATTAACAAGAAACAATTATTAAAGCATTTGAAGAAGCAAAATATCCAAAAATAAATTATAATATTTTCAATACTTTTTTATAAGTTAAGAGAATTTTTAATAATTGATGTATTATTCATTATTCGTTCATATTCTGTAGCTGACATCGTAATTGTATACAATTCTTCTTTCTCACCGAAAAGTACTGGAACGGTAATTATATTCGCCATTGAGGAAATATTGAAATGATGCCAACCAGAGGCGTCACGAAGCGAACACGTTCGCACGTGCTGGACACACGACATAGATTTTTAGTAATAGATAAATATAGTAATAAATAAATAAATTTAAATAATTCAATTCCGCGCCAATACTTTAGTAAAATGCATAAATTGCACCGGAAGAGGCAGAGCAATCTAGTTAATTTAAGTTGAAGCATGCATGCAGTGCGCATGAAAAGAAACGGAACTTCTATGCTTTTATGCGCATCATGCAAGAAACGGAACGCAGCCTTAAGCTTGTACGATATGCATCAAGATGATTATATAAAGCACAGCCTTAACCACGCCGCTATTTGCGTTAGGGTCCTTTCACGCCCAGCGGCTCACTCGTCGCCCATTGGCGGACAACTCGACGCCAGCGCTGGCGAGAACACCGTGTGTGCTCAGTCTCATCAAGCTCTTGGTCACAAGGGGACGTGTGTGCTTTGTTGGTTAGAAGTTATCCTTCCTTGCTGGGCATTATCCTGATACTTCTCCGGATTATACCCGGAAGTAGGCTACAGCTTCAGAAATGGGATTCCGGATGCCAGCGGGCAGCCACGTGTAGCCTCCGCGCACGTTACGTCGTCGTTTCTTCGTCAGTGCGCGTTACTACGGCGTCTTCACGCCACCACCATAAAAAGGAGCGCTTTTCCCGCTCAACAGACATTATCAAGTCCGCGAACGTTATTACGCCATTGCACAGCGTCTGAGCACGTAACATCGCCGCGTGTGGTACTTTTCCGATGTAACGGACATTTCTGCGTCAGTGCGCGTTTCGACGCCATTTTTGTGTGAATAGTATAGCCACAGAGAAGCCTGAGAGTGGACATGGTCGCGATTTAGCTGTTACCTTATTTTGAAGGTACCTCTGAAAAGTGGACATTGAACTACGCCAATGCCCACAATTTTGTGATTCTCTTCCGTGCTATGTCCACGATCTTGTGGTGGTTCWMTTCTGTGCTATGTCCACGAGCGCGTAGGTAATGTCCACAACTTTATGGTTCTGTTCCGTGCTATGTCCACGACCTTCTGGTTCTCTTCTGTGCTATGTCCGTGATCGCGTAGGTAATGCTCACGAGTTTGTGGTTCTCTTCCTGCTATATTCAGGAATAAAAAATGAATAAATTAAATAAAGACGGATGTTTTGTCTCATTTAATCGTACTTGCAGGCGTAGTTGCAATTTTATTTACCTACACACTGAGAAATTGATGCGTACTAACTAATAAATTTTCATTAAATTATCTTAATTTCAGCGATACATGCGTAGACGTATGATATTTATATTTAATCAATTATATTGATGYATATTGTWCCACCYAGHAAATGAGAATGAATTAAAATAAATAGAAATGAATTTGTTTGATCCGTACCGATCCGTCCAGATTTTGATTCTTTGAATCCATTTCTATCCAATTAAAATTTCCAAACTTTTTAGAATACCTTTTAATCCATAAGAGGGAATA
>JANQDE010001259.1:3759-16207 GCA_037157785.1 Cephalotes varians
TGCTACAACGTAATTGTGTGTTAGCTATAAAACGTAACATTATRTCAGCAACGTGCGGTTAACGTGCTGTTTATATGATTTTTGACTTCATATGACTTCACGAATTTAAACACATGATGTCTCACATGAGTGCAACTTGCGCACACGGAGTAACGTTTCAGAGCTTCACCGTGCCGACAATGTACGATTATTGTGCTGTTCAAATGCTATCTGGGTAGACACGGGAGTGAACATAACAACAATTAGATTAAATGCAAGGACGGGAGTGGAAAGTCTTGCATTTGCCTCTACAGATCTTTTGTGTAAACGTCTCGGGTCAGAAAATAAATACGAGCGAATTCTTTACTGATATTTTACGTTGCAAGGAAAATTTTACGAAAGGAACTTGTCATTTTGCTGTTTTAAATCGTCCTTATATAGCACTTATTAGTGCGCAGATAATTGACGAACTTAACCTAAAATACAATTGTGGAATTATTGGCAATCAATTGGTCATCAACGCAATACTTCGTTGTTAAATTAATATCCCGATATTTTTAGCGATAAACTAGGCGAATGTATCAAAGTCAAAATCAAATTAAGCCTTAAGAAAAATGCTCATTCTATTCATGCACCATGCTGTCCATTTCTTGCATTGAAAGAACAGTTGCACCGAGCTTGATCGACTTGTCAATAACAAAATCTTAATTCCAATCGACGTATCAGAATGAACAACCCCCATTAATGTTACAAAGAAACCTAATGAGAAAATTCGCATTTGTGCTGATTTACTTGTGCGTATTTACTTCATGGAGTTAAATAAAGCTCTAGAGACGGATGGTCCCTAAATATCAAGGATCTTATGACAAAACGAGGAAATCTACTCAGCTGGATCTCTCAGGTATATTTTCTGATAGAATTAGGTATCCACACGCATGAACTAGAGCCTAAGGCTTACAGCGCACGATCGGAAACGACACGATCGCTAGTACAGCAGAGTCATCTATGTACACGTATAGAAAGGCGCGCACTGGTAGTCTCTCCTATCTCACCGCCTCTTTTGTTCATACTATAATAAAAGGTTATACGGATACACGTGTCGCAATTAATTTAATCCGCTTCCATCTCAATAATCAACAGGTTATGGGCCCAGAATTTTGAACAAAAGTGCACGGTGATCCTCTCTAAGAATTTAGTGAAATCAATATTTCGCGATTATATAAAACAGTTCGCGGAAATAAAGCAAAAAGTCATAGTGACCGCGTGCTCGCGAAAAGTGTAATAGATTTGTCGCGAACGGTGAATAATCTTTACAGTCACTAAAAATGTCGAACAATGCTAGTGCATTACCAGCCATTGAAAAACTTCGCGGATGGAAAAACTATAGTACCTGGCAATTCGCGCTTAAAAGTTATTTGGAATTAGACGGCCTTTGGAAGTGTGTACTCGGCACAGAACCGGATGTCGAGAAAAATGCTCGTGCCAGAGCAAAAATTGTCTTGTGCATCGAACCTATCAATTATGTGCACATTCAAAGTGCAACCACGGCGAAGAAAATGTGGGACAAACTCAAGACTGCCTTTGAAGATTCTGGGCTAACCAGAAAAGTAGGACTTTTAAAGAAAATGGTTACGACCAAGCTTGAAAACTGCGATTCCGTAGAACAATATATCACGGAAATCATTACGACGGCGCATCAATTGAATGGCACCGGCTTGGAAGTCAAAGAAGAATGGATAGGTACCATTCTCCTCGCAGGTTTACCGGACCGCTACAGTCCAATGATAATGGCATTGGAAAGCTCAGGAATCCCTATAACTGGAGACTCAATAAAAACAAAACTGCTTCAGGAAGTGAAGACGCTCGACAATGAGAAGCACAAAAGTGTGGAAAGTGACACGGCATACTATAAGAAAAGGCCTAATAAAAACCTTTCAAAAAGGGGCCCTAAGTGTTTCAACTGTGAAAAGATAGGCCACATAGCAGCGGACTGTCGAAGCAACAAATCAAAGGATAATCCTTCCAAACCCAAGAAGCATGAGAAAGTAAAAGCCTTCTTCTCAGGAAAAGAAAAATTAGTAGAAGAAGATCTGTGGTTCATCGATTCAGGGGCATCAACTCATATGTCAAGAAACAAGAAAATTTTTGAACACATTAAACCCTATAAAAGTTCAAAAATAGTAACCGCAGACAACGCAAGGCTCAAAGTTGAGGGAATAGGAGACGTGAAGATAAAAGTAAAGGATGAAGATGGAATCCAGACAATTACAGCAAAGGATGTGCTCTACGTCCCAGAAATTGCTGCAAATCTCCTATCAGTAAGTTGAATGACAAAGAAGGACCTAACCGTCAATTTCAACAGGAAGGGCTGTACAATCTATGATAAGAACATGTCACTTTTGGCTACAGCAAAATTGACAGACGAAGTATACTGCCTGAATCAGCCATCGACAAGAGCATTCACCTGCAAGGAATATACAGACAGTGAATTATGGCACAAAAGACTAGGCCACCTAAATAAAAACGGATTGAAGCTGCTACGTGACAAACATGCATAAGGATTAAAATTTAACGACCCCTCAAATGAGCCATGTGTCACATGCCTGAAGGGCAAGCAACAACGACAGCCATTTAAGGCATCAAAAAGAAGAGCGAAGAATCCACTGGAACTTGTACATACAGATCTATGCGGCCCAATGGAAACGAGGTCAATCGGAGGATCTAAATTCTTCATGACAGTCATTGACGATTACTCGAGAAAATTATTCATTTATTTCCTCAAATCAAAAGACTAAGCACTGGAATGCTTCAAGGATTTTAAGGCATCGTCTGAAATAGAAACAGGACACAAGGTAAAATGTGTTCGTTCTGATAACGGAAAAGAATACATAAATAAAGACTTCTCTACTTATCTAAGGACTTATAGGATACGTCACCAAACGACGATCCCGTATACTCCAGAGCAAAACGGGGTTGCCGAACGGGCAAACCGCACGATAGTTGAGAAGGCATGATGTCTCCTTGGAGAAGCCAATCTAGATAAAAAATTTTGGGCGGAAGCATCATCCATAGCTGTCTACCTCATAAATCGTTCTCCCACAAAGAGCTTGCAGTTCAAGACACCAGAAGAAATGTGGACTTCCAAGAAACCAAATCTTAAGCATCTGCGGACGTTTGGCTGCAAGGCGATGGCTCACATCCCTACGGAAAAAAGGCAAAAATGGGACCAAAAATCACGTGAATGTATATTTGTTGGATATTTAGAAAACTCCAAGGGTTATCGTCTATTTGACATGAAAACCAACAAAGTTCTCAAGAGCAGAGATGTAATTTTCTTGGAAAAGGAAAATACTACTCAACCACTTCAATTAATTGAAAATTCCAGAGAGACCACTGCTGAAGTGGGGGACATGGACTCATCAAATGATGAGACAATGACGAGTCAAGAAAGTGACGCTGAACAAGATTCCCAGGACGACGAAAGCCTTAGATTTGAAGATGCAGACACAGACATTGAGCTAATCGAACCCTCGACATCGAAGCAGACGTCCAACCATCATTACAAGAAAGTGGAAGCAGTGGTATAACAGTGCAAGTATTACGGAGATCATCCAGACCAGCGAAACCTAGAAATATGAAAGACTACATACTTTATAATGCAACAGAGGTATCATCAAGCGATCCCATCACAATGAAAGAAGCCCTTTCCAGCGAAGAAAAATATGAATGGAAAAACACCATGAAAGAAGAATATGATTCTTTAAGAAAGAAAAAACTTAGGACTTATGTAATTTACCATCAGGAAGAAAAGCGTTGAATTGCAAGTGGGTTTACAAAACGAAGCGAAGCAATGATGGATCAATCCAGAGATACAAAGCACGCTTAGTAGTAAAAGGCTGTGCGCAGCAGGAGGGTATAGACTTTCAAGAAACATATGCCCCTGTGGTGCGCTATAACACAATTAGATGTCTACTTGCCTTAGCTGCTAAATATAACCTCGATTTAGATCATCTGGACGTGGTGACGGCTTTCCTGCACTGAGAGCTCGACGAGGAAATTTACATGAAACAACCCGAAGGCTTCACAACTAAAGGAAGAAAAGGTATGCAGATTAAGAAAAGCTATCTATGGGCTAAAACAGGGCAGTTTTGCATGGAACAAGAAGCTTGACGAAGTACTTACCAATATGGACTTTGTTATGTTCCAAAGTTGATCAAGGAGTATACATCAAAAAGGTAAAAAATAAAATGGCTATAATAGCAACATATGTTGACGACTTGCTTCTCATCACCAATGACGTAAACCTAAAAATCTCAATAAAAGAAGACCTAAAAAGAAAATTTCATGAAGGACTTGGGGAAGGCTTCCAAATTTCTCGGAATAAGAATCACAAGAAACAGAGCGAAAGGATTTATTGCTATAGATCAGACAGAATACATCGATGAGATCCTAAGAAGATTCAACATGACGGACTGCAATCAAGCCCTAACACCGCTTGATCCTAATCAAAAATTGGATAAGCAAATGTCACCGAAGACGACAAAAGAAAAGGAAGATATGCAAAGCATACCTTACAGAGAAGCGCTTGGTGCACTAATGTTCGTTTATCAAGGCACTCGCCCTGACATAGCGAGTGCACTAACCTCGTTAGGAAGATTTACGGCCAATCCTGGCAAAGCACATTGGACCGCACATAAAAGGGTCTTCAGATATTTGAAAGGGACAAAGAATTACAGACTCTTATATTCGTCAAAGGGCAACACAAACCTCATCGGCTACAGCGACACAGATTGGGCTGGAGACGTCGACACGAGACGTTCCACCACAGGGTACGCCTTCGTATTACAAGGAGGAGCAATCTCATGGTGCAGCAAGAAACAACCAACCGTCGCATTATCGACAACAGAGGCGGAATATCTGGCCATCGGAGCGGCCTCCCAAGAGACGATCTGGCTTCGCTTGCTTCTGAGGGAACTGGACCCCTCAGCAATAGCTGAACCAACAATACTGTACAGTGACAACCAAAGTGCAATAAGACTGAGTGAGAACAATGCATATCGTGCTCGATAAAAACATATAGACACTCGTCATCACTTTGTCAGACAACAAGTAAGAGAGGGAACCATTGAATTAACCCATTTAACTTCACGTGAAATGACTGCGGATTGTCTAACAAAAGGCGTTTTCAGCGAAAAACTAAAGCGTTGTAATAAAGAAATGGATTTATTGCTAATTGATTGACATGTTTAGGTTAAGCATTAACATGTACATCTTTCACCTGGCTCAAGTTCAAGTGAGGGTGATAGAATTAGGTATCCACACGCATGAACTAGAGCCTAAGGCTTACAGCGCACGATCGGAAACGACACGATCGCTAGTACAGCAGAGTCATCTATGTACACGTATAGGAAGGCGCGCACTGGTAGTCTCTCCTATCTCACCGCCTCTTTTGTTCACACTATAATAAAAGATTATACGGATACACGTGTCGCAATTAATTTAATCCGCTTCCATCTCAATAATCAACATTTTCAAATTAAACTAAATGACGAGAGCAAATCTCTAACAATAATTAACACATCAAGGATTATTCATGTTTAATCGACTAGTTATTTATCTAAAGCCGACACCTGCAATTTTTCGAAGTACTTTGAAACAAGTTCTTAAATATTCCTGAAATTCTGATTTATCTTGATAATATTCTTATTTGTAGCCGTGCGCATTCTGAGCACATGTGCCTAAATGCTGTTTTAAATTGACTTCAAGATTTTCGACTAAGTTAAAAAATGTAAGTTCCAGGAAAAAAAAAAGGCGTTTGTAGTCAAGTATTTAGGATTCATTATTTCTTCTAGGAGTATTGAGCCAGATCCACATATCTATCCAGTCGATACGTTCAATATTGTTACCGTCGTCGTGATTATTTAGCAGTTGTGGACAAGATGCTTGTGTCTGAGGACAAAATTGTCATTCCGCATTTTTGATCAGCTGTCCTACGTAAATTGCATATTGCACATCTTGGCATCCGACGAATGATACAACGGTCTTTGTGGCCTTATTATTGTGTGCGTAATTTCCGAGCCGATTGCGTTAATGAGGGATTGTCGGGGAAAGAGCTGACGCATTGCGCGACTGCGAACGCATTACCAATACGATTCCGTATTTCGATTCGGATATAAATAACTAGCACTTTGTATATCATCAACGTGGCATAATATGGTGTCTCTCTATGGAAAATATATCTGTTATTCTTTTCTTGTTATATGAGCGTAATTCTTCTTTTTTTTCCCTCTCGCCATTCTTTATCGCAGCGAACCACCCCCTCTACCATTGCGAGAGATCGATTTCCCGCCATCGGCACCGGTTTATTTGCTAATTAATTTAAAAGAGTGTCAGGGAGAGCATTTCGGGAAAGAGTGGCACGCTCTCTCGGGCCTGGCGTCCAACTGTTTTAGCGTTGTGTAGCGATGACGGAACACGCACTCCCCGCACAGTAAAAGTCGAACTGCGTTAAAAGTGCCTGACGAAAGTTGCCCGTTACTTGCGAGTACGGCCACAAACTTTGGCCCGACGTTATTTTTACTGCCATGATATCGAGATATATGTAAAGAAATATGAACATTGCAGTAACCGGAAACATCAAGTCCAATGAAGGAATCGCTTCATCTATGGTTAAAATCGCAATCATCAAGGAAACAAATCCACATGGATTTCACTGGTTCGATCTACAAATCATAGGTACTTATCCCCGTCAATAGTTACTCCAGATTTAATATCGAATGATTCTTCACTAGTACGGCAACAACTATAAATATTTACGCCATCTGTTACGCCTTTTCAAGATATGATTCGTCAAAGATAATAGTTTCTGATAAGAACAATTTGATCTGATAACAAGTAGAAGAGTTTGCACAACTGTGCGCGAATTTCAACGTTGTACATTTACGTAACTCTCTAAGACATCCTCAATCAAATAGTTTAGCTGAACGAACGATTAACACTCTGAAACATTCCTTAGATTTACAAATACAGCAAAAAGAAGAAAAATTAGGAAGAAAAATTAAATCAATTCCTGTATAGGTACAACTATACACCAGCAAGTAACTGTGAAGCAGCTCCGGATCATAAGTCATCGGAAATTTTCTTTAGATATAAATTTTGGACGCTTTTAGAAATTTTTAATTCTGAAAATAAATAAAAATTGGATTTTTCTCATCAACAGAAAAAAAATTAAAAAACAATTCGACGTCCATGGGACAAGGTCTCGTCGTTTCGTTCCGAGACAACTGATGACGGTTCAACTTTCAAATGACCGATCGAGTTTCTGGAAGGATTATTAACTGCATAGGATATTATTAATTGCATACGATAGCTTGAGTTCGCATAAATAATGGTATAGTTAAGCGGTACTTTAATTAGATCTGCAGGTGCGCAACTTTTCTAGCAAAAAGAGGCAACAAGCGAGGAATTGTTACTGTCAAAACCCGGTATTCTTTATGATGTCAAGGTTTGCTACCTTGTAAAGGAGCAAACTTCTTCAGTAATAAAGAACAGAAATCAATAATTTGACGCTTACATCGACGCCCTAAGAGATTGCTCAAAAATGTTAGGTGGATTCCGCCTCTATCGTAAATCTTTCGTAGTAGAGAAGGAATGTTGGGGATTCATGGAATGTTATGTCTTTTGTTATGTCGCCCTAGAATGCGCGGACATGCTGGGAGAACCGAAACAGTCAAGAACGATGGAAAAACACTAGTAAGCGTACATTAGAGAAACATGAATCAGGCTCTCCTTTCGACAGATTACATCTTGTTCAAGGCTATATCAATTACTGTATTATTTCTATTGTATAAAAACTTCAAGATTGATTTTCCAATAAATATATGTCCAAGCAACACAATATTTTATACATATATATACATATATATATGTACAAAACAAATAATTAAAGATGCGCTACGCGGTCAAAAGATCTTTGTGTAAATGTTTCTTGTGTGAATTTATATAAATTTTCAGGTTCACCAATCTGCGCGCTGAATAAATTTTTGGTCTTGAAACACAGTCTTAAACTGAACAAGAATAGTAACACGATATTAAATTAATAATCAATTTAATAATAATAATACTAATAAGCATCTTAATCTCTTTTCTTCTCAAATACTGTAAAGAATTATATATATATATATATATATATATATATATATATATATGTATATGTATAAAATACATTTTTTAATTAAATATATTTCAGACATCATATTTATATTTATTATATTAATCAGATTAAAATACAAAATAAAAACGTACAATAAAAACATTTAAGTAAATTTTACACATAATTCTATTGTAACTCTTTAATATTTGCAATTCTTTGAATACAATAAATTTAAATATCATTTCTAATATACTTTAAATTTATTAAGAAATCAAATTGAAGTATTTCAGAAATGAGATTTAAATTTATATTCAGATGAATACAATCAGCAGTATTTCAAAAAGGTTTTTTAGCCATTCCAACTTTTACAAACAAATAACTTTTTGATCATATTTTCTCAGTAATCTTTCATCAATTTTTCTATAAGATTTCAAGAATCGAGGACATTTTGCTATTAGAAGTCACAAAAATGTTGCAGACATATTTCGCAATTTTTACGAAATGTTTCACTTTTCAATTAAAATGAGATAAAAAATTTCGGTGCTGTATGGGAAAGTTGTAAATTCAGATAGAATCTCGCTTTGTATAAGTTTACAATTTTCTACGCAAAGCGAGATTCCAATCTAAACCTATTTGTCTAGTTTTTCGGTGATGGAGCCTCCCTACAGAGGGGAGGCAGACAGAATCTCTGCGTACATGCATACACTTTACAACATGATGCAAGGTTTCACATGAGTTTATAACTTTCCGAAAAATGAGGTCAATTAAAATCTATTTTTAAATGGAAACTAAAATTTGGTTTAATTAAGTTAATTTCTTTCAGAGTAAAGCCCTCCTCCTCATAGGGAGGAGAATTTACTGCGTTCACAAAACACACATATTAGCAAATTATTTCCTTTAAACATTGACATAAATCTGTATATTTTTCGACCTTTTTTGTCAATAACTTTTTAATAAATAACGAGTGACGGCTAAAATCTTTTGAATGTTATTCAGGGATCTTGTCAAGATCAAGAAATGATCTCCATTAAATGAAGAAATAATATCCATTAAATGGGAATTTTATCTTTTAATTAGCGGAAACTTTTTGTGCATGTGCAGGAAATCAAATTAATTCTATGAAAAAATATAAGATGGCCGCGCTTATTGATAGGCTTATCGTCGACGAGTGTGACTTGTTCAATGCACGAATCTAAGCCTTTATATTTTTATATTCGCGGATAGTATCATGCAGAGAGCTTCGGTTCCGGGGAGGATGGAAAAAGGGTTGGTCCGATCCCTTCCATCTTCGAATCCTATCGCGATTGTGACAGTCCCGCAACAAAACATAAACTTTTTCAAGCATGCGATTCTGAATATATTGAGTATAGCCGTGGCAATTTCCTTTTTCGGCTAAACAAAAATGCCAACACAAATTTAAATAACAGTACGTCATCTGATTCGCGCACTGGAATGGTCGCAATGCCGAGTGCGCAGGTCCCCTCTTCTAATACAGCATGTGATGTAGAAGCCGTCTGTCTTGTCTATAGACATAGAAAGTGATTCGTCGTCTGTCCTTAATCACGTAAAAAAATTAGCGATTCAAATTCATCTTCGTAAAAGTTCGCGTAAAACGGACGTCAAAACCATACAGACTAAAATAATCTTGCTAAATCTTATTTTAACAAAATATATAAAAAATGACAAGGACAAACATAAAAATTGTTGAATTAAGTAAGACTAAATTATTATAATGTTATCTTTTATTATTTTTATTAAGTATTCAAATTATTTTTTTAAATTATTTTATTAATTATTTACAACAAATTAACGGATGTCGTGTGGCTCCGTGCGAAGGCGACGGACTCATAAGTGAGGCGTCGCAAGACTCCCGAGTTCAAATCCACGCATTCCGCACATACAGATTTTAATCCGTAATATCTAAAACTCCAGTATGGAGGTTCCAAGCCCAGAGGAAGACGAATGGGCGTAGAGATAACAAATTGATACACCTCACGGGCTATGTGACTTTGGAGGTCACTCATACAATCTCAGTTTTGCTGAGCAAAAAAGATCGTCGACTGTACGGAAAAAAGGACAACATTTGCTGCTGCCTTGCGCTCTCTCTTAAAAAGATATAGATTCTAGGGCCGTTTCTCGAAACCTAGCAATAGAAAGGGTGAGCAATCTTCTAAGCCTGGTGAACACTAGACTGGAACTGTTAGCCCTGTTAACCAGCGGGGTTACAGAGGATCGTTCAGATCTAGGTGACACTAAGCATTTCGTAGGCCCACCCGCCCATTCACTACTACTATAACAAATTATAATAACAAATTTTGAGTTTCCACATCTATAGGAGTAAGAGAATTTTCATTCAATACGAAAGAAAAAATTCAGACGTTTATACAAGTACAAAACTACTTGTATAAACATCTGAAGAGATCAAAAGTTTATAATATCTTTGTTTGTTACAAATCTGTTATATTTTCGGGTATTAAATTCTCTAAATTTTCAAATGATTAGTTTTAAAAGAAACTATACAAACTGATAAGGAGATGGCCGCGCCATCCTTATATAGTAATCTTTGTATCTATATACTGAATGAAAACATTTTCCAACTACTTTAGATATAGAAACTCAAAATTTATTATTATAGATCAGTGCTGAATTAAATGCACATTTCAGCCCAATTTTCGAGGCGCAGCCCACCATTCTTCCACTATCGCTCGTATCTCGATGGCCGAGCCGTCGATCGTCTATGCAATACTGGAACTGTACCTTTCGGCAAATTATCATTAAAATATTTTCCTTCCTACATCATTTTCATTTTTATAACCAAATTCACTTTTCTATTATTAACATATTATACATATTCTGCAATAATATGATTAACAATGATTATAATACGATAATTACAATGTAAACAATATAGCTTTTTATATTAACTTTGAAATATTAAAATAAAACCAGGTTTTCGATTGCGCGGTCTAGTCCGTGAATCGTGGCCAAGGATCGAAAGCGGTCGTAGAAAAAAAAGCAGATTAGTAATTACGTAACACAGAAAATAGATTTATTCAGAAAAGAAAATGCGAGAAGGACATAGACTGATTACAATAGTAGCGTGACAAGTACACGAAAAGTGACATGCGGTGCGTATATTTACAAAATGATAATGAACGGTACAATGATTAAGTGCGAGCGCGTTATAATGACAGAAAGCGATGACGGCGTAAGATGATGCTATGTACAGTGACAGTGAGTAGTTACAGTCAGCGTATTCTTTCGAATATCAGTCGCGGAGATCCGCAGAGCGGCGTATCGGGAGCCGAGATCGATCCATGATCGATGAGCCGGTCCAAAGCGCGACGAGTTGCCGAGAGGCGGGCGTACGTTTCCCCAATCGCAGAGAGATGGTCGTAATTAGTGCGCGTTCGTGGCGCGAGAGATCGCGAGCGCGATGTGCGCAACCCGAAAGTCGGGCGGATGCAGATTGGTCAGGAGGGCACAGCTGCCGAGAACGCTCGGCGGAAGTCGAGAACGCTCAACTCTCTTGTTCTTGCCGTGTCTCCTGAGGATAGGATCGAGCAGTCGATTGCCAAGAACGCTCGGCAGAGGCAGAAAACGTTCTACCCCTTAGTCTTGTCGAAAGCTCAGAAATCGAGGAGCGAATCGAGCGGTAGACTGCCAAAAACGGTCGGCAGAGGCAGAGAACGCTCTACCTCTTGGTCTCGTCGAAGGCTCAGAAATCTAGGAGAGCAGCGAGTAGGCTACCGAGAACGCTCGATAGAGACCAAGAACACTCGACTCCTTGGTTCTTGCTCGACTCGTTTACTCCAGAAAGCGGAATAGACTCGGAATCGCAGACTCAGCGGTTCGGAATGGTGGCTGGCGAGCAAAGTGAAGTTTTTCCTTGAGAGATCGTCTTTTTATACGGAAAAAATTGTACTCTCGAGAATTTCCGGAGTCTCTCGGTTCCGTCCATCGTTCATCTTTCCCACGCGACGCAGATAATTCGGGGTTTCGGCAAGCAAGATGCCGATCAGCGGTGTTCGTGTTTGTTCGTGCGCGTTCGCAGTTTTTTCGAACTTTTGAGCGGCAAAAATATATATCGGGCGCACCGCGCTGTTACGTCCTGGAGGCAGGACATCTTCTAAAAGAAGATGTTTTCCGATTAGGAACGATGCTCTTTTAGGATGCACTTTTAGGATGCACTTTTAGGACAATACTATTATTAAAGTGTGCGTGCGTGCGTGCGTGCGTGTGAGAGGCAAGGGGACTCACAAAAATCAAGCACCTCGAAGGGAACAGAGAACTACCACGTCCACGTCGTTGTTCCTG
>JANQDE010000127.1:3506-26372 GCA_037157785.1 Cephalotes varians
CGAACTCATGACACTCCCCGTGATTCCCGTGACGTCGTTTCCTGTGACAGCATTTCCCATGATGTCATTTCCGGGTGACGTCATTTCCCGTGACACCATTTTCCGTGACGTCATTTCCTGTTATGTCATTTCCTGTCGCGTCATTTCCTGTGACGCTATTTCTCGTAACACCATTTCCTGTGACGTAACACCATTTCCTGTGATGTCATTTCCGGTAACATCATCCCCTTCCCCTCCCCCGTGACGTCATTTCCCGCAACCCCCTTCACCGCGGATCCAGCTCGGACCCTCCCCCTCCCCGCGGATCCACCACGGATTCCCCTCTGCCCCGCACCCCCCTCGGAGCTACCGAGTTAGAACCCGCCTTATATACCTACTGACGCCGTTAACAAATTATATGTGGAGCAGCGCTCTAAAACCTTGACGAATCAATAGAAAGAATCAGATGAGAGATTAACTTCGTTAGAGAAGGACGTGCGAGCTTCAGCGTGTGATTATCAAAGCTGAGTCAGAAACAACAATGAGTGGTAATGAACGACGAAGAGATGATTACGAACGCCTAACGAATAATTTCGAACGATTTTTGAATCAACAACTGACGGTTCAGGAACGGTTGTCGAATAGCTACTAAACAGCTCAGGATCGCTATCGAACGATTCAGGAAACGGTTGTCGAATAGTTATCAAACGGCTGTAAACTGGATTAGGAATGGTTACGAACGACTATCCAATCGATCGGTACCGGAGGACAAAGGAATATTGAAAGATGACAGAAAAAAATGATAAGCAAACGATTAAAAAACGATAAAAACGGCAATACGACAAAAACGGCTAAAAAAATGAAATAAATCGTAGTGTAATTTTATCACACGCACTATTATACATCAGCCAATAATTGTGTATGAAACATGAGATTCGATGAAAACGTCGTCAGTGCCGAAAAGCGGCGACTCGTCGAGGAGTTGCATGCTCCAGCGTGAAAAAATTTCCCGAGAAGGCACATCATAGTTCGAGGATACGATGATCTGTGGCAGGCCGATATCGTTGAGATGCATCCATATTCACGTTTCAACAAAGGTTACCATTACATTCTCACCGTCATTGACGTGCTGAGCAAGTATGCGTGGGCCGTACCGCTCAAGAGTAAAAGTGGAAACGAGACGGCTAATGCTATCACCGAGATAATTCGAAAGAGCGGTAGATATCCGAAAAACTTACAAACCGATATGGGGAAGAAGTTTTACAACGCTGACGTGCAACGACTTGTAAATAAACATGGCATCAATCACTATTCTACATCCTCCGTAATGAAAGCATCGATCGTCGAGCGGTTCAATCGCACGCTAAAGAATGATATGTGGAAGATGTATACGCTCAACGGAAATTACAAGTGGATCGACCTGTTACCGCATCTCATGTCGAATTACAATGCTCGAAAGCATCGAACAATCGGCATGCGACCCATTGACGTAACCCCCGCGGTAGCCGAAAGAGTCTTGGCTATAGTGTACAGCGCTATAAAGATCGCGGGCCCGGCGAAATTCAAAGTAGGCGATTCGRTACGTGTGAGCAAGTACAAGACGGTCTTTGAAAAGGGTTACACGCCAAATTGGACTACCGAAGTATTTAAGATCGTTAAAGTACAGCGTACCAATCCCGTAACTTATCTACTCGAGGACTATCGCGGAAAATCTATAGCTAGAGCGTTCTACGAGTACGAGTTGCATCGCGCGACTCATTCGGATATATATCTCGTGGAAAAAGTATTGCGCAGGAGAGGAAATGAGGTTTACGTAAAGTGGCTGGGATTTGATGGATCGCACAATTCATGGATACACAAGGATAATGCAGTGTGAAAATAAAAAATTTATTATAAAGTTATTATATACTTTTTCATACAAAAATAGAAACATTATTATACATATCATACGTATAAAAATAAATTTTTATTAAAAATACATAATTGYGTACTTATTTTTMCTRCTAAATATAAACTTATWCAAACATATGTTTACAATGATATTTTATAATGTCCCCATGGTAGCGTGTCGGTGGAATTGGGTACTATGTATCGTTTATCATCGTACGGACTTAGAGCAATTTTTGATTCCGATATCATGTACATTTCGTGTAATTTTGATCTTATGCAAGACTGCCTTCGCGTCATTTCGATTTCGTCTTGCAGGCACCGCGTATAATCGTCAAACGTTATAGTTCGCGCTACAACGATACTTTTAACACCTTTGACTTTTTTGGTGTCCTTTTTACCATCGACGCGCAAGGCATACATTTTTGCCCTAAATCCGATGAATTCAGTCATTATCGCGCCATTGTTCTCATCTTTCATTAGGTCCGGTACTTTTTTATTGACGAGTGGAATACCGTACGCGTTGTCGATCTGATAATCGCTGGTATCGAACTTAGCGATATCGCGTTTCATGATATCGTATACTTCGTCGCATTCGATGTGATATATAAGAATATCCGTATCGGTATCGCATTTCTATTGCTACTAGATTTTCTGAAAAGACGCTTTGACTACGAAAATTCGGTTTCGCGATCATTGTCTCCGTATCTCCCGTCCCAACGCGTTAAGAGTCGCACGTCGACGTGATTGCGCACATTCTCCAKGGTTTTACCGAATACCGCATTGTTCATTAATTTATATAAATTTTTTTAGAAATCATTGTTCGCGCGAGTTCTTAAATCTGTATTTAGTTGGATATAATCGCGAAGCCATGGAGATTGCGCGAATTGTAATACGCGATGAATCTTTGTTACCCGAAGACCGTGACAGTACATTGCTGCAAGTTGCGATAATGAATGACGTAACGTTTCTTATCGTATAACGTGGCGAGGAACTTATTTTCACGTTTACCGGGCGATTTATCGCGCGTTGGAAAACAAACGATAAATCTGCATGCGCGTCGTGAAGCTGTTGCGGATACTCTAAGTCTACCTCGAGAAATATAAAAAATATAGCCTGTCGGAGAATCTAACGCGACATTCATAACGTTGAAATTAGATATATCGTCGACCAATCGAAAATTGGCGTATGGGCAATGGCTGACACATTGCCCATCCGTATAAATTATTAACATCAAAATACATTAAGTATGATGATGGTTTCGATGGATCGTACGATTCCATGTACTTGTTATTGGCTCGCGCGTACCTGTTGGAACATTGACTCAGACCGCCGCGTATACCGCGTTCGACGAACATGACCATGTCAATGTCGGTAAGCAATTCAAAATTTATACCTGTATGTTTTAACATCGCGTCCCACGTAAAACCTGGAAATGTATAATAATACGCGGAATCAAGCCCATAACTCGAGACACAACTGTCGCGAAAGTTTTCAAAAATGTCAGCCAACAACAAGACATCTGTTTTTAGATGTAAATCGCTATATTCGCCGAGGGTTCGAATAGAGAACCGCTGCCACACGTTAACAGCATGCGCGTAATTAACCTCGGATGCGGTATCGCCTGTTAACGAACTATAAAACGATTCACGCGGCGGTAAACACGTATCCTCCAACTTTTCGACACAGTCAATGTACTCATACGGAAAGACGCCTTTTCGTGTGAGCAAATCAAAATTTTCTGCTGATAATTTGGAAAATTCACGTTGCATTATCCGTAGTTTATCTTTACTGAGATACGATGCCAATTTATCTAAACTCGAAGTGAGAAATTTGTATGAATCTATAAAACGTAATTTTATGTTATTTTTTTTCCGTTCGTCCTCAGTGCTTTTAACATTTTTCGTGAATGAGATATATTTTTCCTTCGTTATCGGAAGTAGCTCACGTCCGTCGTACGCTGTAGCTATTTCCTTAATAATAAAATGCGCGTCATAGCCAGATAAATTATGGAAAACTACGGGAATGCAATGAAAATCTTTGTAATTTAAATTACAATTTGAATGCGCGGAACCTCTGAATCGTCCTGTCAAATGACAGTGATCGCGTACTCGTGTGTCGTCTGGCGCGAACGGTTTTTCGCATATGTGACAGTGCATAGCGCTATTAAATTTTTTAAAATTATCTCGCGTAAATTCCATGGGAACATTAGCTGATAAAATAGATTTTATAATATGCGCTAAAACTCTAACAAGGGGTGGGCACGAATTGCGAAATACGAAATTGAATGAGTCATAGTTCATTCGAAAGGGGAGGTTGAGGGTGTAAAAAGTGTAAGAGGATTTGAGTGCATGGACCTTAGTTTTCGTGAATTTTGGATACAAAGTTAAGCGTGCGGCCAGCTGTACGTTAAGTAACATAGATAAGTTAGACTTAGCGTGAAGCGTCGTGGCTGAGCGGCCTAAGGCGCGCGCTGTGTAACTTTTGGCGTCCGTTGCGAGTTCGAAACCTCGCAGTGCCAACTTTTTTTTTCATTATAATGACTATATCTATCAACTGAATTAATTGTTCTTATTTTTTAGAATAAAATATTATAACGACGCAATTAATTAATTATATATAATAAAAAAACAAGAACGAGAATTTCTGTACTTCTTTATGTTTATTCATCGTATTTTTATTTATTATAAAATTCGGACATTGCTGTACAATGTTGTGGATGAAAATTAACATAAAAACACGCCCACCCCTTGTAAGTTCCTCGGCAAATCACGTTATACAATCTTTATCGCGACGAAACCGATACATGCATAATGAGGCGTCATACGAACAGTGTACATAATATGCTAAGCTAAATACCCGATGGTACTGGTACTTGGACTGGTACGTGTCCTCCGTTTCCGTTTTCTCCAAAGTGTATTCTAGATCCGCATATACGATAAATGGGACGCGCTCCTTCCTGCAGTGATTCTTGAAGCTCAGCCACTTGTCATCCTCGCTCGGCAACCTGATCGCGCAGTCGTTCAATTGCCCATAATCCACAGCGTGAGCCTCCAACTTTTCGCTCGAGTTGAAGTAATGTAGGCATCTGCAAATAGAAATATGATTTTTTATTCTCTCGAAAAGTTATAAAATATTTTATAATTTTTATTTAATGTATACGATCGCAAAAGAATTTCTTGTGTCCGTATTTACTGAGTTGTGAACCCACGAGGCGGGATAGATTTTTTTATCCACGCGAAATGTCCTACGTCATCGTCGTTCTGCACATATAGTAAATTAACATGCTTGTTAAAAAATTAACATTTTTGGATCAGTCAGCCATATCGGAAGGATCGAAAGTTCCTTTTTCTTCTCGATGCACGTTGATGGAAATATCGTTGAGATTTTCAAATTTTTTAATTTGAGTCAATGTCATTGGAAATTCAATGTCTTTCAGATTTAATACTGACGTGTAGTGGGGATACAAAGAATTCTGATCTACATGATTTTTGGCTGGATGCAGAGCGGCCACCACTGACCATGCGAAGCACGCATTGTCCATAGATTGCACGTTGACTACCGCTTTCTTTAGCTTTGTGGGTATCGTTGGAATAAATCAGAAGATTTCCACAAAATATAACGATTTATTTAATGCTTTGTATACATTTTTTAACAATCGGTGTTTCTGAGTAGAGTTGTGTTGATGATAATTAATGTATCCCTGAAGAGGACTGTTGGTGTAGGTAGAAATTTATGTAGCCCTGAAAAGGGCTGTTGGTGATTTTTGTTCCTAAGAGGTGATTAAATCCTCTCTCTCCAGAACAGCCTTGAAGTCGTTTTCGTTACTCTGAACGATGGAGATCCAGGTGGAATATACCTTGGTGGTGATAATTCCTGGTGGAATAAATGATTCTGCAGTGTTTTCAGAAGATATCAACGATGTTTCTGTGTTGGTCCACTTTTCGGAGTAATCAGGGAGATGCTGAATTTCTTTGGTAACTCCCGTTATAGGTTTAGTCTGTGTCTCCTTTGATGTGGGTGACAATGGAGACAAAGGTGGTGAAGTCCTTCAAAGTGGTAAAAGTGGTCGCCAGACTCTAGGATCGTTGACGTAGAGAACCTCCAACGGCGATCGAGTCCTTCGGATATCAAGGTCAATCGGAATCAGTCTCCAGACCAGGGCGGTCTCCACCGCAGCTCTCGGAGAAAATTTTCCTCTGGAGTTGTAGGACGTCAGAGTTAGGCCGTTTACGTCTCCAAAAAAATGGGTACGATATTCATGATCTCAAGACCAAGAGTGGCGATTCCTCAGAAAGCGGGTCTATTTATACCCAGACGTGTTGCGTTTCTCTTGTGGGAAAATATGACATCTATTGTCTATTTTAATTAATCTTTGATGATGTGAAGTTTATCGTGAATGAAATTACTACGCGCGAACTGTCAAGCGCGCGCGCGTGCTATAAGCGCTCACAGCGCGTGTAATGACGGTGATACCGCCACAAAATAAACAAATTCTGAAAAACAGTACTTTTTTTCAGAAAAAATTCATTATTGGAGAAACTTTTAAGTGTATCCTTACGATGATTGGTACATATGGGTTTTCGGAGTCGCTGATTACGAATCCATTGTCACATTAGCAAAATTCAAAATGGCGGACACAATATGGCGGCCGTACACTCCAAATGACCGATTTTATGGCCACAAAACGATTGTAATTGACTTGAAAATATGGAAAAAGAGACCTTGGATTGTCAGATTTGCAAGGTTCAAAATGATAGGACCAAAAAAGAGAGCCGCTCTCAGCCGAATCAGGAGACACAAACGAGGACGTGGCGGTTATCTCTATTTTTAATTTTTTTAAATCTTTTTTAATTTTTTTAATTTTTTTTGTTTTTATTTTTTTTAATTCTGTTTATGTTGTATATTTTTTAAAATTTTTCTACCTTTTTTCACGAATGATAGTTCGAGAAGCAATTTCTGTCTGATTGTAAACATAATGGTACGTTGTATGTGTTGCAAATCACTACAAATCCATTGAGTTTGGCCTGATAGTCGAATGTTCTTCTGGAAGTAACTTTTATGATTTCAGATGTTCATGATTTTTTTCTTGAAAAGTATGCAATTTTACAAAAAATCGCTACAGATCTTTTTTATTTCAAATTATACGTAAAATATAGCAATATTTTTTTAAACCTCGAATTCTAGAATTTTTGTCAAATAGTCCGCCATATTGGATCCGCCATTTTGAATTTCGCAAATCTGACAACGGATTCGTGATCAGCGATCACAAAAACCTATAAAACCATATCACGTCCAAAAAAGTTCTCCTCCAGAAAATGTATGTATGCCGCAAAGGATTAAGGCCTAAGGGTGCGGTTTCATAGACTGATATTTTCCGCGTATCGCTTAACCAATCAGAGACGTTTCGCGTTTTCTATTACGCCTGTTTTGAAAAGTTGCTTATTACGAGTCTTTACGCGACTTTTGTGTAAGTGTAATACATATATATTTTCATTTTATTATTTTTCTTCGCTCGTTTTCTTTGTAGAATAAGAAAAGAGTAACTAACTTTTTTAATTTCATGATTGATATTTTATATTCTGTTTTATTTATTGTTTACTTTTGTAGAGCATAAATATTAATAACTCCGAATTCATTTTAAATTAGGTCTTATGCACTATTAGATTATGGAACATTCAACATATTTGTACATATTTGTACATATTGTGCATTTACGTGATATTCAGATCTCACCGTTCACACGAACACAAAATTTGCGTGATAAATACTCGCGTAACCAATTAACTGTAAGCATTTAGCATTTCTATTAGAATGTTCTAACAGAATAGAAAAATATCATTGGTTAAACACGATACGCTACTGCCATTTTATATATCAAAGAAGATCTTCAAAAAAGAAATCTTGCACAAAATATTAATATATTTGTTTTAATTTGACAATACAAAATGTAATCAAAATGTCAAATCACAACAAATCTATCTTTGTATTGGGTTGGAACAAAAGTTCGTAGCGGTTTTTAAGCGAATTTCAATGACAATTTTTAAATATTTGTAACATGGATTTATTCAATCACATATGTGCCATTTTGTTCCACTACTTTTCGCTATCTGTGAGGTAGCTTCATGATTCCATTCTCCCAGAACTTGGCATCTTCCTGGGCGATTAACTGCTCCAAGTAGTTTTTACAAGCTTCTAAAGAATCGAAGTCTTTCCATTAAGGAAATTCTGTAAGGACCGGAATAAGTGGTAATCTGAAGGTGCAAGATTGGGTGAATATGGCGGATGAGGTAGGACATCCCAGCCAAGTTGCACCAATTTTTGCCAGGTATGCAACGAGACGTGAAGTCTGGCGTTGTCCTGGAAGATGACACCCTTCCGATTCCGAACGCTTTTCGTCGAAAGCGTTTAGTCGGTCTAATTAGGAACAGTATTTGTCCGAATTTATCGGTTGTGTGGAAGGAGTTCGTAACGCGATACCCTTCCCATCAGATACACAGCATCATCTTCTTCGGATACAGACCGACCTTTGGAGGTTAATGGTTAATGATGGCTCATATCGTTTTCCCCAAGATCTTTTCCGTTCGACATTGATGTAAACAATCCATTTTTCATCGCCCGTGATTATTCGTTTCAAAAATGGATCATTTTCGTTGCATTTGAGCAAAGAATCCCAGATGAAAATGCGGTCCATTAAATTTTTTCCGTCAAATTGTGAGGCACTCAAACATCGTAACGATTTATGTACCCGAGTGTCTTCAAATACCTTATAATACTCATATGAGATATGTGGAGCATCTCTGTGATGTCTCGTGTCGTGTGACGTGTGTCATGGATTATTTTCAATCAGTGTTAAGATTTGATCATCATCAACGACTGCAGGCCTGCCGGAACGTTCTCGGTCTTCAAAATCAAAATTGCCATTCCTAAAGTGAGTGAACTACTTCCGAACTGTACTTTCAGCTCGGCACTATCTCCATAGACGATACAAATCTTTTTTGCTGTTCGTGCAGCATTTTTTCCTTTCCGGAAATAAAAAAGTTTTAAAGCATTAAGTGTCGAAAATGCACCTTATTTTCTTCCATTTTACTTTTAATATAAATACACTTAAAATTTGCAAATCAACAAACAAATTAGAAAAAGACAGGGTACAAACTCCTATTCTGAAAGGGGGACATTTATACAACAGCGCCATCTGCCCTTGGACTCGAATATGCTTGAACTAAAATAGATTACGCGACACGGAGTGAAAATACACGCCAAACTTAGCAAGCCTAAAGACCAATTTCACTAACGTCGGTTAGATTAATCAACGGTTAATTCCAATGGAATTATCCAATCGCCTTTGTCTTTGACCAGAATGAACCAATCACAACATTGACACTTTGACCGTCGATTAATTTAATCGACGTTGGTGAAATTAGCCCTAAGCAAGCAAAAGTGAGCGTGAGCGAAAGCGAGTAAGAGTAATAAATGCAAGAATAAATATTTAATATATTTAACTTTATTTTTACTGGCACAATTTATTAATTTTGCAAAGTTTGTTCAAATAAACATATTTTATTGGGAATTGAATTATAAATTATAAAATATTACAAATATTTTTTAATTTATATTACAAATATTTTTTAATTTATAACATGTATACATAATATTTCATTATTATTATGTAATTATGATCATTTATTTGTTTATGTGATATTTCAATACATTTTATTTTCGAAAAATCTACGTGTACGAGCACGAATATCAATATTTTAAGCATCATGTAAGGAACCACATTTGATTAATGATAATTACGACTGTTAATAGAAGGATAAACTAGAAATTTTGATTTTTATCTATACAATATATATATATACATTCTTTTTATTTCTGATTAGTTAACTGTAATTTAATATTTTGTTTTGTAATTTAATATTTTGTTTCATAGAAGAATGCTTTTTGCTATTATATATTTATTATAATAATTTGTTTCTTGTCCTTTCTTGCATGAAATAATACTGTTATTATATATATTCAATAGTTTGTCTCTGTACAGTTTTACATGAAATAATATACTTCTTATTATTACATATATTTATTGTAATAATTTGCTTTATTAATAATACATATATATATATATATTTGGTTTACAGGATTTGCCAAAAATGTAATGCATGTATATTATATTGCATGTGTATTATATGTATTGTATTTATAGAAAAAAAATATTTTTCTAATATTTGTTGTTGTTGTACTTACGCATGGAACTTCGATCTGTTAGGATCGAATATGTCGCAATGAGAGACAGCAATTGCATTCGTTATTATAAAAAGGCTTTCCTTTTATTTCTGTTAAATACAAAAAGAGAACTAACTAGAGCCATGAACAACAAAAAAAAAACTAAGACGCTCATAAAACAAAAACGAAACTTATACTAGGGAATATATAATTTTTGGTGTTAAAGTGATTGGGCGAACGCAAAAGAACAACGAAATAATAATAATGCAATAGACATAAACATGAAAGCGGTACAAAACAAGTCCAATAAAATCTTTAATATATAACACTCCCACTTTTCATTGATCTTTTTTGTTTTTTTTTTGTTTTTTAACAAAAAGAATCTATATTCAATGCTTTACAATTGAGTGCGAATTTATGCTTGGCTAGTGGCTTAGTTAAAAAGTCAGCCAGTTGCCTTTTAGAAGGAACATATTCAGGTATAAGAATATTATTTCCGATGCAGTCACGAATGTAATGATATTTGACATCAATGTTCAGTTAACTTGTGATGTTCTGTATTCTTCATTAATTTTATGGCATCATTTATGGCTCTGATTATTTATTAGTAGTTTTGTAGTTGGCTGTTGTTTCCTTAATAGCTCAGCTCAAGAGACACGGTAGTGTCTCGCGCCAAGTTCATTCGCATAACGCGAGACGGACCGTGTATCTTTACGCGAGACCAAAAGAGACGAGCCGAGATCAGATCTCAATAACGGCTGAGCCGATTAAGTTGATAATAAGCTCAATCGATAGCGCATGCCCCAATTATATCATAAAAATTTGCTTATTTTTACTGTACGTGCTATATGAAAAAAGTTGTTATAATGTAAAATGTAAAAATCAAAAAATCCATCTTATGTATGTACGTATGTCCAGTTTCGAATTTTAGACGTTAGGTGCGCTAGCGTCACTGATTGACAGCAGTGCTTACAAGGGTGTATTCCGATATTCACTGCGAGTGTGCTGCGAGTGCTAGTATATTTAATAATAAAAGATATTAGGGTTGCGTTCGAGCAGACGCTATTAGCGCTAAAAATCTATAGTATACGTTACGTGCATTACAAATTTTCAACGCTAATAGCGTCTGCCCGAACGCAGCCTAGATTTTGGAAGACTTGTTTTTCTATCATTAAGCTTAGACACTAAGCTTCAGGATTAAGTACATGTTAATAATGTTTTGGCATATCAAGGTTATCTCTCCTTTTCGTTAGTCAAAATCAATTTACGTATATAATCTTGTACTCATATATACATACAAATATATATGTTTGTTTCGTGTAATAATAGTACCTCATTTTATTTTGATTAACTAATGAAAGATAGCAAAAAGGAAAGATAACCTCGATATGATCTTTTACTCGTATGTACATACAAATATATATACCTGTTTCGTGTAATAGTAGTATGACCGGTATTCATAGTCGAGTTTTATATTTAAGATCGTCTTAAGTACACTCTCAAGATGTCATAAGCCAATCACAGAGCTATATTAGCGTCTTAAGACATTACTTAAGACAATCTTAAAATGAGAACGGACTATGAATATCGCCCTATGTCTCACTTTATTTTTTTTTTTTTTATTCGATACTGTTACATTTATATTTTGTATTTTTGTAACATAATTAATTAAAGTGCACCATCATATACTGCATACTGAAAATATGACGAGAGTGGTGGTGAAATCTCTTTAGCAAAATCTAATTAATTTATATATTACTAAAAAAAAAGAAATGATATCTATCAAAAATTATCTTTTTTAAAAAAAAGGTAAAAAAAGGCGCCAAGTACACGCTCTTTTCAAAATCAAGAACAGAACAATAATTTTACCTTTCCAAAAACTGTCATATATGTATACTTTCTACAAAAAAACATGATATTAGGAAATGGCGCCAAGTGGAATTTAAGAGAAAGGACTATGAATACAATGTATTTAAAAAATTAATACATAAAAATATAAACCATTAAAAAATTAAAATATTTAATCAAGAAATAACAAATTTAATCAAAATTTAAAAAAATATATTAAAAAATACTGCTAATATTTTAAGGTGTAGCAGCGCCAAGTTTTTTTGTATTTTTTAATATTTTTTTTTTATTTTGATTAAATTTGTTATGTTTTGATTAAATAATTTAATTTTTTTAATGGTTTATACATTACGCAACAAAATTATCGCAACAAAATTTTTCATCGAAATTTTGCCATTTTTCAATTGCGCATAACTCGGTCAATTTTCATCGTATCAAGACGATTTTTTTTTTCATTTTGTAGGTTATTATCTGTACTTTAAGAGAAACTTAATGTGAAATTAGATGCAAGTCGATGCCGATCTCCATGTTTTGATAAAGCCCAAGCATTTTTTTTCTTAAAAAATTTGATTAACGCGTTACCTGGATCGCCTCGATTTTTTTTCGAAAATACCACATAGACCATCGTAAAGTGTACTTTACAACAAACAAAAAATGAAATTTGAAAAAAAATTCGAGTTTCTATGATTTTTTTTTACCGAGTAACGCCATTTTGAAGTTATTCGTTTTTAACGAATACCGTCAGTATTAACATTACCCGATACGTACCGCAAGGAGATTGCTGGTTGGACTTCACGCATCATTTTGGCCCTGAAAAGGATCGATTATGTAAACCATTTGTCAAATTAGGGACTCCGTGGCTCGTCACTTCCACAGTATTTTCTGACTCCAAACCCTATTGCCTAATGTCAGAGCGGACAAGTGTTAGAGGCATTCAATACCGTGTATTGCCACCTCGGCGTCGGATAACCTCTCCTAAATGTTCTTGCATATTAATGCATGCTCTGATTGAATCTTGAGGTATCTCATACAGATTTCATGTAGAGCTCTTTCAAGCTCTTGCTCAATTCCTCTAGCAGGGCCACAATTTGAGCAGATTGAATTTCAGTAAGCCGAGGCATTTTTAGTAAGAAAATAAAATATCCTGTGCTTTTCTGTATTTTTTTATTAGTATTCACTCTGCATAATAAAATTAATGTTCAATACGGATCCTTCCCCATAATGAGTGTTTCGGCATTTGACTCTATCGCGATATTTGTTAAAAACGCCCGAATAACTTCAAAATGGCATTACTTGGTCCAAAAAATCGTAGAGACTCGAATTTTTTTTCAAATTGTTGAAAAGTACACTTTACGATGGTCTATGTGGTATTTTCGAAAAAAAAATCGAGGCGATCCAGGTAGCGCGTCAAGCAATCAAATTTTTTAAGAAAAAAATGCTTAGACTTTATCAAAACATGGAGATGCGGCATCGACTTGCACCTAATTTCGCATCAAGTTTTTCTTAAAATACAGATAATTACCTACAAAATGAAAAAAAAATCGTCTTGATGTGATGAAAATTGATCGAGTTATGCGCAATTGAAAAATGGCAAAATTTCGATGAAAAATTTTGTTGCGTAGTATATTTTTATGTATTAATTTTTTTAATATATTGTATTCATAGTCCTTTCTCTTAAATTCCACTTGACGCCATTTCCTAATATCATATTTTTTTGTAGAAAGTATATATATGATAGCTTTTTTGAAAGGTAAAATTATTGTTGTGTTCTTGATTTTGAAAAGAGCGTGTACTTGGCGTCTTTTTTTACCTTTTTTTTAAAAAAGGTAATTTTTGATAGATAATAATAACCATAATAATAACGATAATAATAACCATACAATTTCTTGTACTGCGTTGGAAGCCGAAACATATTCTGCCTCGAGCTACACAACTTTGTTGCTTTGATGACCATATAATTGGTGCATTAGTAATACACTAATATACCCAGAGATAGATTTGCGATTATCTTTATCATTTGCGAAGTCCACGTCTGTGTAGACTTTAAGCTCACAATTATTTCCTTTATAGATTATTCCGGCATTTATGGTGCCTTTTAAAGCAGGATATGTTTTGCAGCTGTCCAATGCTTCTTTCCAGGATTGTTTAGGAAATGACTTATCTGACTAACATAATATCCGAACGTGATACTATTGCTGCGAACATAAGACTATCTACAACTTCTCTATACGGAACATTTTTCATTTCTAATTTTTCTTGATCATTATCCGGATAGTTTTTCGCACTTAATATTAGGTTAGTTCGAATTAAAGGGTGTTTGTAGGGTATTACAATCTTGTATGTTAAATTTGTTTAGTATTCTATCAATATAATGAGACTGACTTATTAGTGTTTCCTTTTTTTCCATATTTCTATGTATCTCAAGATCAACAAAGTAATTCGGACTACTTATAGATATTTTAAACTGTTTGTTGAGATCCGCTAATATTTTGTTAATAATTTCTAAATTTTTGCATATAATAAGTCCATCGTCTACATATATTGCCAGAAACATTAAATGTCCATCAATCTGGGCTTGCAAAACACATTTGTCTGCTTCGCATTGCTTAAAATTAAACAATTCTAGAAAAGTGACAAATTTAATATTCCAGTACCTTGGCGATTGCTTTAAACTATACAAACTCTTATGTAATTTACAAACAAGTGATGGATCTGTTTCGAAACCTTTAGGTTGCTTAATAAAAATTTCTTTCCTTAGTTCTCCATGCAAGAACACAGTCTTTACGTCAAATTGTCGAATGTGCATATTAAATTCTGTCGCTAAAGCTATTAATTTCTAGTTAACTATTAAAACTATTCTAACCGAATCATACCTTACAACTGGTGAGAATGTTTCGTGGAAATCGATACCTTCTCTCTGCAGATATTCTTTTGCACATAACCTGGCCTTGTATCTTTCTATTGATCCATCAGACTTATATTTCAGCCGATAAACCTATTTGCAGTCAAAAATTTTTCTATTCTTCGGGATTTTTATTAGGGTCCAAATGTTGTTGCTTCTAAGAGAATTAATCTCCTCTTCCATAGCTTGTTTCCAATGCTCTGCATGATCCCCTGACACGGCTTCTTCATATGTTTGTGGTTCTTCTACCGTCATTGCAGTGCATGCAAGATAACAGTCTGTATAATGATGGTTTCTTCAGCTTGCTCCTGTTACGTAGGTTTCTCTGTGATTCGAAGTTCTTCTCTTATGGTTCCATTGAGCTGGAGTCTGAATGTAAGTTTTCTTCATTGTCTGATATATATTTCTGATGTTCTTCATCCTGTTCTGTTAACGTTTCATTTTCTACTTGTTTGTTCTTCTTGCACATCTTCTACTAAAAAGGTTGCAGATCTTGATCTCTCTATAGAATTATTGACTCTGTTTTCTTCATTTACAATTGCATCTTTTGTTATAGTAATCTTGAATGTTTGTGGATCCATGACTCTGTAATTGTTGCTGTCTCCGTCATATCCTACGAAGATCATTTTTTTGGTTTTGCTTTCAAATTTTGACCTAAACTGCTTTGGTGCATAAACAAATACGTCGGACCCAAACTTCCTCAAATGTTTTAGATCAACTTTCTTCTTTGTCCATAATTCATACGGAATCTGTTTATCTAATTCCCGAGGACGACGGTTTAATATATAGATACTTGTGTTCACAGCTTCCGCCCATACTAGGTTGCAACTAGGTTGCAATCCTGCTGCGAAAAGCATAATGCATGCTCCTTCTATTATAGATATCTGTTTTCTCTTTCTATCCTTCCGTTCTGCTCAGAGGTATAAGGTGAGCTAAACTCTTGAATAATTCCTTCCTTATTGATATATTGCCGAAATTGCTGGTTGTTGAATTCAAGTCCTTTATCGCTTCTGATTCTGCATTCTTAGTTTCCAGCCTGCCTCTCATTCATTTTTACAAATTGTAAAAATTTTGAAAATACATCGTTCTTATATTTCAGAAAATGCTGTGCGACTCTATATGAAGTACAGTCATCCTTAAATAACACAAAGTAAGAGCTCCACCTATAGAAGAGTGCGTCATTTTGCCACAGACATCCATGTGTATCACTTCTGCTGGTTTCGAGATTCGTTCTTTTACAGTTTTGTTGAATGGCAGTCGAGCTAGCTTTCCGTGCTGACACGCCTCATAAAATAATCCATCCACTGATCCTGTTGTCATACCTGGTAGCTGCTTGCTATCTATCATCTTCTTAAGTGTTTGAAAGTTGACATGACCCAATCTTTCATGCCATAGCATAACAGGATTAGATACTGATACGTTTGCCCGACAGTTTCTTACTATTTTGAATAACATTTTGTAGCAATAATTTACCTGTTTAATTCCTACAGCGAGTAGTCTAAAAATTTCTAACTTATTTTCTTTAAAGACTACCTTTAGATTTTTATTCGTTGCTGTTCCTATTGAATAGAGATTCTTCTTTACTTTCGGAACACACAATACGTTTTCTAGTGTCCTTGGCTCCCACTGTTCGTTAACTAAGGCTAATACTTTAATTTCGCCATATCTTTCCACTTCCATCGTTATCACCTATTTGGACCGCAGACTCTCTTCCATCATTTTTGTGATATGTAGTGAACCAATCGAGATGATGAGTTATATGCTTCGATGCTGCACTGTCACCCAGCCAATCTTCTTCACTGCTGTACACATTTTCTTGTTCACTTATTAATGCATGATGATTTTCAGACTTAACTTTCTTTGACTGACTAGCCTTTTGTTTTGCTTGTCTTTTCCTGCATTCTGACTTGAAATGACCTTTCTTTTGACAGTAAAAACATTCCATATTCTTTTTATCGAATCCTGACTTGCTCGTAGCAGTATTTCTTGATTTATGATCTTGACTTCTTTTCTGTGCTTGATTATGTTGTATAGTTTTACTTACAATAAGTGATGCCGTAGTTGCTTCTTCTGTTTGAGTTAATCTTTGTTCTTCTTTTAATAGCCGAGACGTCATAAGTTTGTTTAGTTTCCTCACTTGAATCCCGGACTGTGAAATTGTTATATTTGAATGGTAAACTTCTTAATGCTTTAGCGACTTCAGTTACTGCTTCTCCTACTTCAATTAAGGCCTGAGCCATGGCATCAATTTTGCTTAAATGTTTTGCAATGCTATCTATTTCAAGCACCCTGTAATTAAAGAATTGTTGTTTCAGTTGTAGTTTATTTATAGCAGATCTCTGTTTGTGTATTGCTTTAAGTTTATGCCACATTTCTGGTGCAGTTTGACAACTTATCATAGTTTGAAGTTGTTCATATTACATTCCGGAAGAAATGAGAAGCATCTTTCGAGTTTAGAATGCCGCATACCCCGCAGCATCAGTTACTGGTTGTTTGGTTATGTCATTCACGACATCAAATAGTCCTGGCTCTGAACAAAGAATTATCTCCATTTGATACTTCCACAAGTGGAAATTTTTCCCGTCGAATTTTTGGATATGAAAATGCTTTAAACCTTCCATTGTAGCACGACAATAAAGTAATAAGCTTATTTAATTCCTTAACCTTATTGCTGTAGTTCTCTTTACACGACCTTTTTGTCTCGAGCTGGGCCCATAACCTATTGTTGTACTTATGCACGGAATCTCGATCTGTTAGAATCGAATATGTCGCAATGAGAGACAGCAATTGTATTTGTTATTATAAAAAGAGTTTCCTTTTATTTCTGTTAAAATACAAAAAGAGGACTAACTAGAGCCATGAACAACAAAAAAAAAACTTAGACGCTCATAAAACAAAAACGGAACTTATACTTGGGAATATATAATTTTTGTGTTAAAGTGATATTGAGCGAACGCAAAGGAACAACGAAATAATAATGCAATAGACATAAACATGAAAGCGGTACAAAAAAAAAAAAAAAAAAAAATCCAATGAAATCTTTAATATGTAACATTTGTGTTTACACACTGAGAAAAAAATGCTGTTGAATCAACAACATCAGTACAATTGACACTACTTAATTGAAAATCTTATTAATTCATTGACAATATTAATGAATCATTAATATTCTGTTAATTATACTGATGCTGTTGATTCAACAGTATTTTTTTCTTAGTGCACATATTTGTAATCTTCAATATTTTTCAGGGACATCGATACAAAGTTAAAGAAAAAGCTTTAGCTTTAACTTTGTATAAAACGAGATGGAAGCGTGGTTACAATTGCTTACGAAATGTTTTTAAACACATTCCGTCAATACAAACTTTGCAATTAGCGCTTCAAAAGATACCTGTATCTCCTGGATTAAATTCTTTGATCGTGCGACATTCGAGGAATATATCTCAAAAAATGTCAATTAAGGATAAAGTGTGTATTTTAATGTGGGATGAAATATTTATACAATCCAATCATGTGTGATGTCCGAAAGGATATCATATATGGTTATGAGGATTTGGACAACAACTGCACAAGCAAAGTCACGGGTACATTAGTATTCATATTACGTGGAATTGAATATGGGATGGAAGATATCTTATAACCTTTGCACAAAAACAACAAATTCAACCCAACTGGCCCAAATAAGATGTATAAAAGAATACGTACATAAAATAAGTAAAGCAAGTTTCCACATCGTTGCAACAGTCTGTGACCAAGGAGCATCGAATACAGCCGCTATTAAAAAATTAATATTACAAACAAACATGAAATGAAATTTCGAAGAAAGAACACAAAGTAAATGATAATATTAACTGTAATGATATATTGCTACGCAATTATGTATAGATATATTATTTAAATTATTTTTTATTTACAGCACAAACTTTTGAAGTTGGCAACAAAAAGGTTGTTTCTTTACGATCCTCTTCATCTTATTAAAGGTGTAAGGAACAATTTTTTAACAAAGGATATTGCAATGAATTATAATAATTCTCAACGTATAGCATCGTGGGAACGTATCGAGGAATTTCTTAGCGCTAAGATACCCATCAATTTACTAACGAATTTTTTTGAATCTAATAAAAACAGAATTCAGAATTATAATAATGAGATTAAGATAAAATTAATTAATAAGTTTAACAGAATTAGAACACAGCAAAATTCTTTCTATAATAATTTTTTTAAGATGGATATGTCAAAATAGGTAATAAATAGTTGTAGCAAGGAGATTCCGGAGCACGTTTTGAAAATTTTAGGGTTGGGTGACAGATTTAGTGTACCCATTAACGTTAATGATAGTAGAGATAGGTTAGACATTTTTCTTGACATTATTAAGAATTTTGAGGTTTCCAGTTTTAAGTTCCCTGAAAGATTGGTCGATAAAGTGCGTGCCATGATTGTTAATTCTATGAGTAATAATTTATAGTAAACATATGAACTATTTTGACGCATATATACACAAGAAATTTGTGAAATGTAAGTTCTTAAAAAATAACCAGGACATTTTTGTTACTAAAGTGGATAAGGGTCAAGTGACGGTTATTATGGACAGGATGGCTTATACTGATCAGATGCTTAAAATCTTGGACGATGCGAATACACACAGATTTGTAAAAAATAATCCCTTACGAAAAATTACAACGAAATGTGATAATTTGTTGAAGACATGGCGCGATAAAGATATTATTGACGAAAAAACATACAGAGTATTGAAATACACAAATGGAAATTTATCTAAGTGTTACGGGTTACTTAAGATACATAAACCTGGACATCCATTGCGTATGATGATTTCATTTATCGGAAGCCTTCTGTATGACGTCCAAATTTATACATGGGATTCTTAGGGTCGATTAAAAAACCGTATTCACATGTGAAAGATGGGTGGTCTTTTGCGGTTGCCATAAAAAGGTAGGATTATTGAACCACATGAAAGATTTGTTTCGCTTGACGTAACAGCACTTTTTACTAACATTCCGAAGGAACTTGTCATGCGGGGAGTAAAAAATAGATGGAACGACATTTAGAGGAATACACGTCTAAGCTTAGAACAATTGTTAGGTGTGTTGGATATGGTGAGTTCCACTAGTTTCGTGTTTGGCAGAATTTACGAACAAATACATGGTAGTCCCATGGGTTCGCCCCCTTTGTCCCCCATTTTAGACATAGGACATAGTAATGGAGGACCTCAAAACGCAATGTTTAAGCAAAATCGATTTTAATGTGCATATTTTTTACCGATATATTGACAACATATTTATGATTATTCTAAATGATTATGCTAAAAAGTTGAACTCAGTACTAACCACATTCAATAATTATCATTCACGATTAACATGAAGTGGAAAACAATAATATTAAACTTAAAACAATAATATTAAACTTTTTGAATACTTCTGTTATTAGGGATAACGTTAACATCATAATTGGTTTAGAAAACTGACATTCTCCGGATATTATATTAATTTTTACTCTAACCATCCAATGCAATATAAATTAAACACTATAACGAATTTGGTAGACCAAGCCATCTTCCTGTCTGACGAACGGTTTTACGGGGCAAATTTGGAAATAGTAAAAACTATTTTATCGAACAATGGTTATCCACCGGCGTTGTTAAATAAACAGATAATAAAAAGACATAAGTATATAATAAAAAATAAGATGAATGGTCGCCATGTGACAAGCAATGATCAATTAGACAATAGAAACTATATGTTAACTATTCCGTATGCCGGTAAAGTTAGCAATGATATCAAGCGTGAAAAATCGTGAAAAATTATCGTAGATGTTTAGTAAAAGTGCCCGAAAAAGTTAGATACTGTTATAAGGAAGGGTAAAGATAGATTAGATGATCGGCATAAGATTGAGATGGTTTACAAAATAGAATGGACTGCGATATGGACAGGTATATATTGGTCAAACAAAAAGACATTTGGAAACACGAATCAAGAAACACAGAAATAATATTAAGAATCCGTCGGGCAATTTGTCGGTAGTAACAAACCATAGAATATCAATACATCATGAATTTGAGTGGGATAAGAGCGATCTTTTGCACAAAGAGCGAAACAGAAAAAAGAGGGAAATAGCGGAGATGTTTTTTATTAAAAAATATAATAACAATATTAACTTACAGAAAGATACAGAAAATTTGAATTCGATATATGATAAAATAATAATATCAGATTAACCTTCATTGTTTATGTTTTCAAATGTTTACGGAAAAAATACTTTCATCTCAGTTATCTGTTGAGATTCGTTGTGTTTGGACGTGCTTTTTAACACGGAAGAATATATAACATCCTAGAGAGCACAAAAAAATAAAAGATAACTAAAAGTTGTCTTTTTTAAGTTATCTTTTCGACAAAGCAAAAAGATGTCTAAAGGATGACAAAAAGATATCTTTTTTAAGTTGGCTTTTCGGCAAAACAAAAAGATATCTATTAGATGTCTTTTAGTTTTGTCGAAAAGATAACTTAAAAAAGACATATTTTTGTCATCTTTCTATGGTTGTCTTTTCGGCAAAACAAAAAAATCGACTAAAAGATATCTTTCCGTTTTGCCGAAAAGATAGCATAAAAAAGATAAAGTCGCTGATCCAAGAACAGTATACGAGATCGCCACTAAATGGACGCGATATAATTACATTTCTCGTAAATAAAAACTATACAGAATAGAATAATAGTCGCAACATGATCGGATTTTCTATGAAGTAACAAAATGATTTTTTTGAAGGCGGAGTCCCCTTCGGAAAATGGGAGCACTCCGTGACGAAAATAAATGTACTTTGACAGTATGACTCCTTAATTAATTTTGAATTAATTTTGAAAATTAATTTAGAGATCTGATATTCTTGGAAATTATATATGCTAAAATATAATCTTTTACATGACATAATTAAGACGACAAAAAGATGTCCAAAATTAGTCATCTTTTAGTCATCATAAGAATGAGACTATAAGATGACTAGCAGTGGAACATCTGTCATTTATTAGTCATCTCTTCGTCGACTATATTCTCTCACTAAAAGACATCTTTATAACAATTTAGACATCTTTTAATCGTCTTTTAGATGACTTGGTGTTGTCTGGGATTATGCAACGATAACGTGCATCGTAGTTATTGGTACGTAGCTTCATAATCGACAGTATGTATTTGAAACACGTACAACTAAATTCACTAACTTCCTTATTATTACTTTAGACAAACTTGAAAAGGACTGGAAATTGGCCAGTCGAAATGTCGTTGTAAACTTGTTTTTTAAAATAAAGTGCCAGAAACGGTCAAATCACAATCTTATTACGAGTTATAGACAAGAAAATGTATTTAATACGTCCACAATTGAAAAAAATAACTCAAGAACACATTATTTAAAAAAAATTAATAAAATGCGTGTCAAATATGCAACGCAAGTGCTGAGTGGAACGATTACAAGCTGTATTGTGTGAGATACTTACAAGATCAAAATGTAAGTAATATTTACACACACACACACACACACACACAAATATTAACTTTATGACTTAAATTATATTTATGCATGCAGTTTTCAAAAAATATTTTCAATAACAATTTCACAAGTTATCGAATATTAATATGTTGCATAAGAGATTTCTTATAGTGTACTCTTTTTAATATATTAATATTAGTTTTATTTGTTTTAAATAAGAGCAATTTTTTACATAAATTAATTTTTTTCATTATTTTACATATAAAAAGATATTCAAATAGAAGGATAAAAGTTATTAGTTTATGATATTTTACATTTTATTCTGATATAAAATTTATAAGGAATATTTATAAGAAATATTTACTTTTCCTGACCTTATCTTAATACTTTTATACATCGTAATAAGATGAATTTGTTAAAATAAAATAAAATTGATATAAAGATATATATATATATATATAAAATATATATAAAATGGAAAAAAATATAATTGTACATTGTAAATTATTTATTTTTATACATCAATCGATTTTTT
>JANQDE010000127.1:28369-64102 GCA_037157785.1 Cephalotes varians
CTACGAAACGAATTATTTTAAAAGACTAATTTCAGAAATGATACATATAAAAACACAAGATAATGGCTTGAATTCAGTGGAAGATATTGAATGTTTGGATTCTTCATATTTTAATTTGTTGACAAAGCTATTTAGTTTAAAATAATAATATTAAGCTTTTGATCGATAARGTTACTGTGTCATTAGCGTTTTGATAGTGTATTAGTTATAAGTTGTCTTTCGAAGGTACACACAACCATACGTTTTACTTACTTAAGAACGAATGTAAGTCTTTTCCAATTATTAATAAYRTTGTTGCTTATTAGTTTATTGTCAATTATTGTTTCTAAGAAAAAATGAATAATTGTATTAATTTTTATTATATCAGAGTAAYAATGGAGGTTGACATTGAAATCGTTGGAGAAGATTACGGAAAAGATAACTGTACACTGTTATTAGCGCTGATGAAATTTGTTTTATTTGACGTTAATATTTARTTGGTTGTAATTTGATTTGGACCGTACATTTGGGCRATGCATAAATTTCAAGACACAAGTTACGCCTTAGTAGAAGAGAAGCAGCTGAAGAAGACTTATGAAAGTTGAAACATGTACTGCGAGGGATGTATACGAATTTGTTATTAGTAAGAATAAAGATTTTTGGTTTGAAAAAACAACTTTGAAACATATGTAAATGTAAGCGCTAAAATCTGCGATAATTTTGCTTGTTAGTTTGGCCGTTATTAAGATTGATTGTTTTTTACAAGGACGAGCGGTAAATTATTGGTTTATTGTAAAGAATTTTTATCAGATTATTTAGATGAAATTGTGTAAAAAAAGAATACATTAATACTAAATAATGATATAAATTCTGAACTATGTGTTAAAGACATAGTGGAAATAAAAGAAGCGCGCGAAATATATAACATTCATAAAAAGAAACATGTTTTAAAAAAATATATATATTTTGAAAAAAATGAAAAAAAAAAGATTATGTACAAAAAGATTGTCATTAATAAGTGTGAGGTCATTAATAAGTGTGAATTTAGTAAATGAGTGTGAAGTTTAGTAAATGATATAGCTAGGATTCTTCTACTCCGGATCATCTGTCCTGAAGAAGTGATGTTTTCTGAAAAAGAAGACACTTCAGGTCGGAGATGAGATCGGAGAAAAGATCGGCGTCTTATCAGAAGAGGGATATGTCGCATCTGAGAAGAAATTTAGGAGTGTATGATGGAAGTCTGCTCTTGCCTTAAGGGGTGGGGTATTATTCAGACTGGGAATAATACTTTCATCGGTGGAGCTAGATTAGCCATGAATGAATTGCGTATTTTACAGTATAAGAGATTATATTTGTTCTATGCGTGAAAAATTTTATGTATGTTTTTAAATATGTTTTATTAAATATTTGTCAGCGTATATATGTAATTATGTATGTATGTGTATGTATTATTGTACAAATTGTATTTATCACTTTTTGTTATGTGTGAATGGTGATGTATGATTGCTGTAGTGCATTTGAAGTGCTTTGCATCATATTTTTTTAACCACATCGAATATTCGATATTTTTATATCTGACAGTCCGCAGTCTGTCAAATGGGACGGGAAAATATGTTGCATTGCATTTTTTTACATATACTCAATCAATGGACATTGTTTTTTCAATGTTTTAATATTCATTTAATACATATTTTTCAAATATATATATATATATAGAATATATAAGAGAAATAATTAAATTAAATAGTAATGTTATCTTAATGTGTAAAATTATGTCTAATATAAGTATACGAAATTGATATGTAAAATTTATAACAAATTCATATTATATTTAAAAAAATTAATAAAAAAAATTCATATATATATATTTGAAAAATAAATAATTAGTAATGAGAAAAATAAAGATATTTCTATTAATTAAAATTAATACAAGAATGTTTTAATGTTACCAGCAATTAAAAAATAATAATAAATTAGATAGAATTTGACATGTTCTGGTAAAAGATCTTTATTAAAAATTATAATATCGTGGAAGGGCTAATGAGAGCTATAACACGCTGTTGATGGTGCGCAGTAACTAATAAGATTTATTTAGTATAATTACAAACGTTTCGGCTTACCTTTAAGCCATCCTCAGTGTGCACGTTTAACTTTCAAATCGGTTCCGTTAACCTTTGAAAGTTAAACGTGCACACTGAGGATGGCTTAAAGGTAAGCCGAAACGTTTGTAATTATACTAAATAAATCTTATTAGTTACTGCGCACCATCAACAGCGTGTTATAGCTCTCATTAGCCCTTCCACGATATTATAATTTTTGATATATCGAGAGCTCGGGATATTRACTATTTAACATACACGTAATCTTTATTAAAATTTCTCACGACGTTTCGACCGGACGCTTTCCGGTCCTTATCAAGTGATTCTACAATCAAACCATACAAAATGCTTTTATACGATAAATTAGCGATTATAACATTCCAAAATCGAAGTCATTAATAAATCATACGTACCAAAAATATATAATAAAAAGACAATAATCACATCACATTCCCAATTATTTTACATCCGTGTTGGAAAGCACGTCCGATTCTATCAGGTAAAGTGATCGACAAATCGCTAAGACTGCCCTTCATTATTCAAACAATAACATAGCTATGTTTATATTATTATCTTATCATATATGAGATTCAGGTTTTCAATGTTTTTTGTAAATTTAAACTGTTATTTGTCTTTTTATATTTTTTGATGAAAAACATCTCAGCGATCTCTCTCCTTCTCCTGTTTCTTTCTTTATGTAGAATAATTGGTTCATCCCATTTGAAATCATATTTTTCAGACAATCTGTGGTTAGTGACCGAATAATTACGAAGAATTTTTTATGTTGTTTCTGTATTCTTTTATACGTGTCTCTAAATATCTTTTTGTCTATCCGATGTAAACTTGATCACAATCTATGCAGTTAATCTTATACATTATGTCGGTCTTACATTCAGTCTAGTGTCTAATCTATCCTTGCCTTTTTTAGTAATAGAATCCAATTTTTTAGGAATCGTATAAAAATAGAAATAGAAAACTAAATAATAGTACGTACGTGGTGCATGTCTAGTTTTCAAAAAAATGAGATGAAAAAGATGAATTTCAAATAATGTAAAACAAACTATATACACGATGTATGCATATATTTATGTTTTTATGTCGCCATATAATTTATTTATTTATGTCATTATACGATGACGTCTACTCCCTTCCCCACCACTCTCTTAATGTCGTTGCTAATCTCTTTAATATAAGGAACTACCAAAATTTTATTAATATTCGTGTTATCATCTTTCATTTTTTCCCTCACTGTAATACTGTTTTTCTTTATTATCAATAATCTTTCTTTTATTTTTCTATTAATTACTGCCAACTGGTAATAATTATTTACTAAAATATTTTTTACGATCTCTATGTTTGAATCATGAAATGATCTTTCTCATCATCTCTCATGATCTCTTTCATCTGACAACAAAATCGATTGGTCAACTAAATTGACTATGGTATTAAACTTGTATTGTTGGGGATGATTCGAGAAAAAATTTATACATCTGCCTGAATAAGTAGGTTTCCTACCAGTTAGTTAATATTTTCAAATGGGATGAGTCAATTATTCTACATAAAGAAAAAAAAAACAGGAGAAGAAAAGAGATCGCTGAGATGTTTTTCATCAAAAAATATAAAAAGACAAATAACAGTTTAAATTTACAAAAAGACACTGAAAACCTAAATCCTATATATGATAAGATAATAATATAAACATAACTATGGTATTGTTTGAATAATGAAGGGCAGCCTTGGCGATCTGTCGATCTCTTTACCTGATAAAATACGGACGTGCCTTCCAACACGGATGTAGAATAATTGGGAATGTGATGTGATTATTGTCTTTTTATTTTTGGTACGTATGATTTATTAATGACTTCGATTTTGGAATGTTATAATCGCTAATTTATCGTATAAAAGCATTTTGTATGGTTTGATTGTAGAATCACTTGATAAGGACCGGAAAGCGTTCGGTCCTTATCAATCTTTATCCGATCGAAACATCGTGAGAAATTTTAATAAAGATCTTTTACCAGAACATATCAAATTCTATCTAATTTATTATTAATTAAAATTAATTAAAATTAAAAATGTAGCAAAATGTCCAAAACCAGGCAGCGCTAAAAAAAATCGTCCCCTCCATTCCAAGAGAGGAGTTTGTATCCCCTGGAGAAAGACTCGTTGAAATGTCACTTTTCAAAATGTGTATATAAGGGGGGGTTCTGTTAATCAATTTCATTAGGTTTTGTAGTGAAAATGCGATTTGGGGTGATTCTGTAAGTTTCACGATAGTGAAAATGTGAGTCATCCGCGTAAACTCATTCGACATGAAATTTCGTGTTGAGAGGTGAAATCCGAGAGAGACAGATTGATGATAAAGCAGGATGAAGAGAGGGAGCTATCCTCACAGTTGTATAAATAATATGACGACATAAAAATAAATATAAATAAATAATATAACGACAGAAATAAATAAATTATATGACGACATAAAAATATAAACATATGCATACATCGTATATATAGTTTGTTTTACATTATTTGAAATTTATCCTTTTCATCTCATTTTTTTGAAAAGACGTGCATCACGTGCGTACTATTATTTAGTTTTCTATTTCTATTTTTTTTTAAATACAAAATACAAGTCATGTAATCACGATAACCTTCGTGAACTGTCAAAATTCTTGCGCTGACAGTTATTGATGAAGCATCTCACATCTAGTGATTTCGTACTTTCACTTTGGAATTACAGAATAAAGTGAACAAACTCATGAAAGTGTGAAAATGCGAATCATTTCACTTACAAGGGGTGGGCACGAATTGCGAAATTCGAAATTGAATGAGTCATAGTTCATTCGAAAGGGAAGGTCGAGGGTGTAAAAAATGTAAGAGGATTTGAGTGCATGGACCTTAGTTTCCGAGAATTTTGAATGCAAAGTTAAGCGCGCGGTCAGCTGTATGTTAAGTAACATAGATAGCAGCCTAAAGCGATGTCTACAATGAGATTTTAAGCTTTAAACTGTAAAAAATTGACCAATCACAATCGCATATGAAGAGAATAATCGACTATGATTGGTCAATTTCTTGCGATTTAAGGTTTAAATTCTCATTGTAGACACCGCTTAAGGCGCGCGCTTTGTAACTTTTGGCATTCGTTGCGAGTTCGAAACCTCGCAGTGCCAACTTTTTTTTTCATTATAACGACTATATCTATCAACTAAATTAATTGTTCTTATTTTTTGGAATAAAATATTAATAATAACGACGCAATTAATTAATTATATATAATAAAAGCAAGAACGGAAATTTCTGTACTTCTTCACTCATCGTATTTTTATTTATTATAAAATTCAGACATTGCTGCACAATGTTGTGAAAATTAACATAAAAACATTGGAAACATAAATAGATCGCACACCACGAACATTTTTATAAAAGATTAATTCTTTTGACACCAACATTTGAAAATGCGTGAGAATACTGACACGGAGAAATCTAACAGACGGTCTTTTCAAGTCGTGCTCTATGCGCATGTGCTAGAGGAAACAGATATATGCTCAAGACTACAATATGTTTGTAGTATACGATACATTTATCTTTACATTATTGTTACACTTTCAACAATTTTAATGGGTGCTTTCCAACTACGTACACAGGCGACACTGTGTAACACAGTGTCCACTAGTGTAAATGAGACACACTGATATACTCTTTTTCACACTAGTGGACACTGTGTTACACAGTGTCGCCTGTGTACGTAGTTGGAAAGCACTCAATGTTTTTATGTTAATTTTCATCCACAACATTGTACAGCAATGTCCGAATTTTATAATAAATAAAAATACGATGAATAAACATAAAGAAATACAGAAATTCCCGTTCTTGTTTTTATTATATATAATTAATTAATTGCGTCGTTATTATTAATATTTTATTCCAAAAAATAAGAACAATTAATTTAGTTGATAGATACAGTCGTTATAATGAAAAAAAAAAGTTGGCACTGCGAGATTTCGAACTCGCAACGGACGCCAAAAGTTACAAAGCACGCGCCTTAGGCCGCTCAGCCACGACGCTTCACGCTAAGTCTAACCTATCTATGTCACTTAACGTACAGCTGGCCGCACGCTTAACTTTGCATCCAAAATTCTCAGAAACTAAGATCCATGCACTCAAATCCTCTTACATTTTTTATACCCTCGACCTCCCCTTTCGAATGAACTATGGCTCATTCAATTTCGTATTTCGCAATTCGTGCCCATCCCTTGTTAGTTACAGAATTGACCCCAAGGTTATATGTTTCAGAGAAACAAACTCGCGTACAAACGCTATCTATTGGAAAACGCTACGAACTTTTGTTCCAACCCAATACAAAAAAAGACAAAAAATTTATCTTCCCTACAAAAGTAGTGATGTCAAAAAAATGCGCTAACTGTAAGAATGGATGTTTAAATTTTTTCTATAAAAATAATAATATCTAAAAATTGTGCCAACTAAACAGATAAAATAGATAACTAAAATAGATAATTAAATGAACTAAATTTATTTTTTTATTACTATTCTTTGGTCGGAGAGACAGTTAGGCAATTAAATACATATTCAGTTTGAAAAATAAATATCTTAATACAAATATTTTATTTTTTCAAAATACTTAGCGCTGCAAAACCGAATAAATACTTTAATAGCCAATCTTAATTGACTAACTTCTTCTCTTTCAGTGCATGCGTGCGTGCTGTGTGTGTGTGTGTGTGTGTGTGTGTGTGTGTGTGTGTGTGTCTTTTACTTTCTCTCTTGAATATGCATGTGCATGTTGTAAAATAAAGATTAAGTATAGATGTAAAGTATATATGTAAATAAGATAGTCATTTAGTTTATAAGGAATTAATTAATTCGTCTTAGTTATACCAAAGCAATTAATATATTTATTCGGTTTGGCAGCGTCAAGTATTTTGAAAAAAATAAAATATTTATTTGTCAAACTGAATATATATATAATTGCCTAACTCTCTCTCTCTCTTTCTCTCTTTCTTTCTCTCTCTCTCTCTGTCTCTTTCACTGCGTGCGTGCGTGCGATAAAATACTTATTTAGACAATATTTTTTTAGTTGTATTTAAATATTTATATATTAAAATTATTTATTTATACATAAAAATGTATTAAAATATTTATTTGTATTAAAATAGTTATTTGTATTAAAATATTTATTTATATTAAAATATTTATTTGTACCAAAATACTTATTTATCTGTTTATTAATTATCTTCTTCTTATTTTTTCTTTGTATCGACGCATAGTAATTGCTTTTTATAGACGCACAACAATCTTATATCGGCACATAGTAACGAATATTGTAATACTTATCAAAGACTGGTATTCATAGTCCGATCTTATCTTTAAGATCGTTTTAAATTCATCTTTAAATGCTCCCTAATCAATGAAATGATTAGTATCTGAAGATAAACTCAAAACAATTTTATATATAAGATCATACTATAAACATCGACTAAAGAATAGTAATAAAGAAATAAATTTAGTTTATTTAACTATCCATTATAATTAGCGCAATTTTTAGATATCATTATTTTTATAGAAAAAAATTTAAATAATTCTTATAGTTGGCGCAATTTTTTGATATTTACTTTTGTAGAAAAGATAAAAATTTTTTGTCTTTTTTGTACAAAAATAATTTCGTTGTGATTTCACTTTATATTGTCAAATTAAAGCAATTTTGTGTAAGAATTCTTTCCTGAAGACCTTCTTTGGGCGCGTATACTTGGCGCTTTTTTTAAAAAGGTAATTTTGCTGTGATTTCACACATTTTGTAGTAATACATAATATATAAAGAACTTTAGCATCGAAACGATGTAGACTAGTACGATGATTTTCCTCAATACACGAACCATTAGGAAATAATACTGTAACATTCATTACTTTGTACGATTGTTTAACTATTAATACTGTAAAATTCAAAATAGTATACATCCAGTAAATTTACGTACTGCTTTTACTATTCAACATTCTTATAACATGATGTAAATATTTAATATGTTATGTAAAAAAAGTCACCACTATCTGTGTCGTTCTTTTAAAATTTTTGATTTAACAGAATGTATCCCAAAAAGTAAATATCATTGCTGTTTTAACATAACTAAAAAAAATAATTAGAAAACATAAAAAATAATGCATTGTCTCTTTTACAAAAAGTCAAGTGTGAAGGAATAAGAAAAAATTGCTCGTATATAATTGTATATGTAATGATATATAATTATAATGATATATAATTATAAAAACAATTTTTTTTTTATTTTTTCAAACTTGACTTTTTGTAAAAGAAATGCAAAAATATTTTAAATTATTTTTTTAATTATTTTTTGTTTTTTATTTTTTTTCTAGTATCAAACAGTAATTTTACAAAAAAAAGAAGGATATATGAACATATATGAACATATTTTGTACATAAGTATATATGTTTATGTATGTTTATATATTTATATATATTTTTTATATAAAAAAGTTTTTATCGGAAACATATTTAATGCACGAGATTTTGCGTTATTATACAAACAAATTTTATATTACTATATTCATGTTATGACTCATATATTAAATAATTATTAGGGAGTGTTCCATATTATGAAGTGCCCCGTTTGATCACGGTCGGATTGATCACAGCCATTCACAGCAGCCGATGCCTAGGGCCTTTCTACTGTTCAAGCGTTGTGAGTGGCTGGTCAATCGGACTGTGATCAAACGGATTCCTCCCATATATTATATAATGTCATAATAATCCAAACAACATAGTTTTTAATAGAATTTGAAGTACTTCTTTAACCCTTTCGATGTTGAACATACTCGTCATATTTTGAAATATCGATACAATTACTATTGATATTCGATATTTTACATACTCATCATGAAAAGGTGGTTTTTTTGTTTAATGTCGAGTATACTCGTCATATTTTGAAATATCGGTACAATTACTATTTGATATTCGATATTTTACATTGATACTTCAAACTTCAATATCAGCATATCGATAAACCTAGATATCATTGATTCGATACAAACCATGAACGCTCCATCAAAGATGAAAATTCTTGCTGACGTTTGACGCTCATTTTTAGCATTAAAATAAGTCACGTGATGAAAATTAATGCATGATATTTATCAATTTTGATCACATAACCTATTTTGATGAAAATTTTTTATATAATATTATAATATAATATTTTATAACAATAATATAATATTAATATAATAATAATATAATATAATATTTATATATATAAATATATCTTGAATATTTAATGTTGCTAGGATACTAATGTTGCTGTTGTATTATATAACTGTCATTATTGTTTTTTATAAATGCATATTCTTCTGCATTCTTAAAATATAAATAAAGAAATGCCTGGACCCACTTCACAAATGATTAGAAGAGAAATTATTGCATATTCCAATTGGGACATATTCCAATATTCCACTTCTCCAATTTTAATTTTTTGTCAAAGAAACAATGCAAAAATTATCCTTTTAATTAGTTTTTCTCTTCTCATCATTACTACTATTTTTCTTATACCAAACAGAAATTTTACAAAAGAAAAAAATTAATATTAAGATATATGGACATATTTTGTATAATTACATGTTTTTATATATTTATATGTTCCTAAATAAAAAAATTTTTGCCAAGTAATTCTAACATTAAATACATTAAACTAATGTATTTATTCAATCAATGTCATTAATTTTAATAAATAGACAAATTTTGTTTGCTACAATTATAAATAAATTTATTTTAAGAAACTCTATATACGTACTTATCAGTTCATATTTATTGAAAGTTTCCGTGACAAACAAGTTTCACTTTTAGTACACCCTATATGTGTCTTCTGTGTCTGACAGCTGTCTGAACCGCTCCCTGTAACCTCACTAGACATAGTGATTTCCACTCTCGTAATATTTGTGCGTTCCAAAACCCATCGAAAAAAAAGTATTGCAACTAATGTGTCCTACCAACGTGTTGTTTCTATGTTTGAATCATTCATCGTCCCAACGAGTCGCATTGTTCGGCCAATGATATTCGGATGCTGTCGGCCGCAGTCGGCTGTGCTCGGCCGGTGACGATGAGCATCGGATGGCGCGCGCGAGTTATCCGGGGGCTGCCATTTTCCTTCAGCAAGGGATAGCAGTTCAGAGCGTGATAGCAAGAATCCGTGTGCATTATTAGCGAATCAAATCGAGAGTAGTGAAACGCGAAAACTCCTTTCGTGTATGCACGAATCGTGTGTGCGATCCATATTTTGACATTATACGGAGACTAGTATATTCGCGTGATTTCGTACACTAATCGTGGCGGTCACCCGGTAGACGGACGCCGTCGCCGCCGCCGCGCGCATTTCTGTAGAGAGATTTCTGTAGAATTGACGAAAGGGAAAAATATATTTTCAAGAGAGACATAAAAAGACTACGTAAAAAAAGAAGGAAAAAGTGAGAGGACAAGAGAAAGAGAAAAGATAACGCGTGAACGCAAAGAAAAGAAAGAACTAGAAGTGTAAAAAAAGAGAAAAACAGAGAGAGAGAGAGAGAGAGAGAGAGAGAAACGGAAGCAGAGTGTGAATAGTTTGGTGATTGCAGTGTAGTCGCGCGCGCAGTGAAAATATTCATCGCCTTTAGGTGCTGGGGCGCCAAGCGGAATATCAAAAGAGAGTGAGTCGCCTCCGACAGGTTAGTGCAGTGTATGCGCAATCATGGCTTCTTTCTGCATGCGTGCGCGCGCGCGCGCACGCCCGCCAAGCAGTTGGCGCGCCTCACATAGCTTCGTATATGTTAGTATACGTATACGAGTTTCGAAACGTGGTGATGGCGTCGGCGTTGCATGCGTGCGTGAACTTCGTCGAGAATTTCGCGCTTCTCCACCTTGTGCATTCATACGTGTGCATTTTTTTGGTGTCACATTGGGAGATGCACATATTCTATTCTTTCCACATCGATTCTTATCGTTTTTCCTCGAATATCTTTTTTCGATTCTATTTGTATAATATTACATTATGCAGTAGATTTACTTTTTTGTCCATATAAATTAAATACTATTGTATCTTTGCAATAATCGCAATACTAAAATGATAATTAAAATCATTGTTCTCGAATAGAAATCATGTTGAGTTGTTATGAATAGAGTGGAAATAAACAACGGTTAATAGTCACAATATAAATATGTACAGAGTGTCTGAGATGTTTTATGACAACTGAATATCTCGAAAAGTATGCATTTTTGAAAAAAATGTTTGAGACAAAAGTTGCAGGATAAAGTGATGTATTTAATAATCCTAACAATTCGATCTTACATTGCATCACCAGGTCAAAGTCATATTGATTTTTTTAAACGGAACGCTCTTTTGATTCCAGAATCTAATAACTGATGTCAAAAGCTTTTTCATGTTATAACAAAGTTATCAGTTTTCATTAATGACTTTCTGAGTTATAAGAGTTGAATGTTAGAGTATTGCCAGCATTAACATTATCCAAGGTATACTTCTGAGAGAGAGAGAGAGAGAGAGAGAGAGAGAGAGAGTGTGTGTGTGTGTGTGTGTGTGTGTGTGTGTGTGTGTGTGTGTGTGTGTGTGTGTGTGTGTGTGTGTGTAAAAATACCTAAAAAAAAAACGTATAATGATTGAGGATGAGGAGTTGGAGCGATTTTCAAAGATCTTACGAAGAAATCAGTTTAATGAAATTTTCAGAAGAGAAAACAATGGTATATCGAAATATAGTGTCAAACGTACAATCAAACGATTCGAATAAGATAATGTTAAAATTTGATCAAAATCAAGTAGGTCGACCATAGTAATGAATCCTAATCCGAATCTCTAATAGGCCAGGCCTTTCTACCAGGGCTAAAAAAGTCATGATTTAAAAATCGAATTTAAAAATCGAATACGGATAATACGGATACTGGCTTTCTGTTCAATTTGACGGACAATTGTAATTGACAAAGGAACTGCTCTGTTAAAAAACTATATATAATTGCGTATGTTTAAATCTGTTTGACTGTTATTGTATATTATTATTTATAAGTTTCATTGAAGATGACCCAACCGGGGTCGAAAGCGCTTTGAACGTTGATTTATGTATTAAGGAATTGTTTTCAATATTTCCTAATAAACAAATGTGATTTGCTACTAACAACCAGCGAGGCTCGTAGTTATATTAATTGATTTTGTTTGATAATTTGAGCCAATAAATAGATTTTAATTTTTTCGAATTTTTTGATTTAAATCGGATTTTTTAAATTTAAATCTTAAATTTAAATTTAAATAGATTTTTTTTATTTAAATTAGATTTATTGTTTAAGTTAATTATTTTTAGTAGTAAGAAAATAATTAAATTTTGTTACAGAATAATAAACGTATTGTTTCTTTTTACTAAGCTTACTGAACTTTAATTTATCGTGAATAATCAGTGATTTCAAACACTATAGTATTCAAAATAGTGAAGTGAAAATTGTTAATTTTAAATTAATTTTTATCAATAACATTTATGAATAAAATAAAACTTATTTTTTAATGAATATATTTGAATACTTAAATTTGTATATATAATATAATTTTTTATTCACGAAGATGAACGCATCCACTTAAATATAAAAACTAACTTAGCTGTCTTTTCGTTTCCTAACGCATTTCTAATTTCAAGAAACAAGAACCAAAAAAAAGAAACAAAGAAGTCGAGGCACATAGCAATCCCGGAGACACTAATATATAATTATATTCAAAATATGTCCATACATGTTCATGTATCCTTCTCTCTTTTGTAAAATTACTGCATACACAGCCAGTGTTAGGCATAATTAAATCATAATGAAAATTAATAATTAAAATTTTAATCAAATTTGTGATTTAAACTGATCTTCATCAATTGATTTAAATCATTCCAGCCCTGCTTTCTACAAGTCATAAGTCATATCAGAAGTTAGTTGTAAATCAGTCAGTAGTGTGTCATAAGGCAATAATAAGTCAGTAGTCAGTGACTGAGTGGAGATGGCCAATTTCCATCTTCCGATTTAGAACTTGAGATTACGTTATAACAACCAATCAAAAAGCAATATATGTCTGTCAAATATGTAATACCTGAAATACTCATATTGAAATATAGTTTAAAATGAATAACAAATCTTATCTATTAAAAAGTCAAAAGTATAGAATGAATATCTCAAAATATGTACACAAATAAAAAAAACAAACAATATGAACATAGAACATGTAAACATAGTCTTGTCGTTTGCTTTAAGAACTACATCCTTCTGATTGGCTGAAATGCAGTGATCTAATATGATTTATTATGGATGCAAATTCCTTAAGATTTATGACTTATAATTCTGACTTATTACTAGTACGATATGAGTTGTCACGGCTTATTGTAGAAAGCCTCTAATTGTTTTGCAATCTTCCGAAAATCTACACTTATCCATATGCAAAGTTGCTCAACAATAATGTTAGTAGAATGTCAATCCACAAAATTCTTACAAAAAAATAAATTTCATTTAAAAAATAAATTTTTTTTAAGATTCATTTGATGCAAAAGTTATCTGAAGATGACTTTGATCGGCGGATCGAATTTTGTGAAGAAATAATGCAGAAAGTTAATAAAGAACCTACATTTTTATCAAAAATTTTCTCGGGTGAAGCGACATTCGAACTTTCTAGATAATAGACATAATCTATTAACAGACATAATTGCAGGTATTTGAGCGACAAAAATCCACAATTAATGAATACACAGTATCCTTAGAAAGTCAATGTATAGGCAGGCATTGTTGATGATATTATAATTGGATTTTTTATTGAAGGTAATCTGACAGTTGAAAAATAAGAAATCATGCTCCAAAATGAGATTCTCCCTGCATTTCAAAATATTACTAATCAAAACTTTCATACTATTTGATTTCAGGATGAAGTATTTGCTCATTTTATTTTGTCTATTTGTAAATTTCTGATTTGAGTGTTTCCTCAAAGAAAGATTAGAAAGAAAGAAAAAATTGAATGGTTTCGATCACCTGACCTAACACTATTCAATTTTTTGTGTCGTTATTTGAACAAATTTTATGAAATCTCGGGATCTCAAAGATTTGCGTCATCGAATAATTGATGAAATGAATTATATTTCTCGTGAGACCTATAGAAACGCAATCACAAATGTGTACTTTAGATTGACTCACTGTCAAGATATAAATAAGGTAACAATTTGAGCATCTTATAAACAAATAAACAAAAATACAGACCCGCACACAGCAGAGAGGATTTAGAGTCGTTAACTATCATGAGAATGACGAGAAGCGTGACAAACAAGAATTTACAAATAAATTCTTAGTCTAAAATGAAGAGGAGCAATGTTTGAGAAAAAGCTATAAAAATAGTTTGAAAGCAAAGAAAATTAATTTTAAGTTGTTTCAATAGAATCAAATAGGATCCGGAATTGTTAGATCACCCATGGTTGCTTATATCCGCGATAAATCTCGATTTATATAAAAACGTTATTGGAAAACTTCTATTAGTAAAAGAAAATTCAGAACTTCCCTGAGTAGGTGGAACTCGGTCACCTATTAACGTGTATATGAAGTTGGAATGTCGCTTCATTCGTAGGTTGTAGGCAATAAGTAGGGTGGGGGTGATTTTTTTTAAGTTGTTGTACGGAAAAGACAGACAGATGTTTAATGAAACTTTCAGAAGAGAAAACAATGGTCAAGGTACTAAGGGTGCGTCATCAAAATCCGGACAAATCGAACAATTTCTCTAAACGAAATTTTATTAACGAAAAAATTGAATATTACAAAAAATTCTTTTACATATCACGTAGTGGGTCCCTACAGAGTATAATTATTCAATATAGTCCCCATCAGCTTCAATCACGGCCTCTATATTCTCTGAAGCATTCGCATGCACGTTGTAGTGTAGCGCTGTCTATATCGGCGAATGCTGCTTCAATAGCGGTCCTTAATAACATCACGTTGGGATGGACTTGTTGGTGACCCTTTCAACAACACTCCACACGTAGTAGTCCAAGGGATTTAAATCTGGGCTATTAGGAGGCCAGAATTCCTTGGACCATAACATATCGATATTGTCTGAGAGCTAGTTTTGGACCAAATGGCTCGTGTGAGCCGGTACATCGTCCTGCTGAAAAACATATGGCCTTCCAGACGCAACAGTTTCCATCCACGGCTTCACTATACTCGCCAGAACGTTCACGTACACTTCTTTAGTGACCGTTTCTTTATTTTTAAAGAAATGCGGTGGCATGACATCACCTTCACTGGACACAACACCCAACACGTTAACATTGGCACGTGGACATTTTGTTCTGGCAATAATGGGGACATCTTCGGGGTTGTGGGCGAGCCAGCGATCATTCCTCCGGTTGATCTCGGATATCCAAAAAAAACTGAATTATTTCCGTGGTGATCGTCGAGTGCGAAGGCTTTTGATAATTGCGGCTCTTCGATTATATTCTCTACCTGGTGTCGACGCCGCGGCCATTTCGAATTTATGACTGTTTACTAGAAGCATCAATCACCAAGAGTGACGTTTGGCGGAGGCACAATATGGAGGGAAATTTAAATTTGTCCGGATTTTGATGATGCACTCTGTATACAATCAAATAGTAATGCTAATATCTGATATAATATTTAATGTATGCCGACTAGAATCTTGTAATTCGGAAAGTACTTAATAAAAAATGATTTTGTTATAGTGTTTTGAAAAGCTCTTGACACTCCAGCCATTAGATGTTGGAATTAAAAATAGGGTGTTTCATTTAAAAGATTCAATGTTACTTTGATCTTTTGTGACGCAACCCAAAGTCAAACTGCTAATATCATCTGCTAAAATCAAACTGCTAAATATATTTTATATCCCGCAACTTTTGTCTCAAACACTTTTCTCAAAAATGCATGCTTTCCGAGACATTTAGCAAAACATCTCAGACACTGTGTGTGTGCGTGTGTGTGTGTGTGTGTGTGTGTGTGTGTGTGTGTGTGTGTGCGCGCGCGCGCGCGCAGGATATATTTTAAGGTAATTCCTTGAATCATTTAAGGCTTTCAAGGCGCTATCATAGTCATTTAAGTTACTTTGTCATCTTTTATCTTTTTTTAATAGTCAATAAAAGTCAATAAAAGATATCATCCAAGAGTCAATAAAAGTATCATCCAAAATAAGTTTATTATATATTTATTATTATTACACTATTATAAATATATAGTCACTTTTTTTTCTTGAGCTGACATTAAATTTGTATAATTATTAAAATATAACTACTCATTTTTATTGTTTTTGATAATAACTCGTTTATTGTTATTTTATTAGATACTGATGTCTCAGCATCTGATTATTTTGCACGGTGAACTAAATGCTAGATAAGAACAGCACAGTTGATATCTATCACACTGCCGAAAACAAAAACAATTGCTAAACGAAAGAATGTTTCGCTCTTTTTCGCAATTGATCATTTGTATCGTTCAAGCTCTTATTTTTTCCTTATTATAAACTTTCCAAATTATGCTATGAAAGAGAAGAATATGTTAGGTTAATTAAAGCTAAATCTAGGAAAATAAGAATAAATGTTTCTTTTTTCTTAAATGGCCGTAATTAATGACCATCTGAAAATTAAAAATTAGTTTTAGTTATTATCTTAAGATTGTCATATCTAAAAATTTTATCAAAAATATAAAAATTTCATATAATGTTTTATTATTACATCTGAGTGTGTGTAAAGTATTTGAATAATTTGAGCACAATTAAGCATAATCTTACTGATTTATTTGATTTTTTTGTTTGCATTGATCTAGTTTACACTGAACATTTGATGCTGACATACTAACTTAAATATCTTTTTACTAAATTATCCTAATTTCAGCATTTAAATGCCGAAATTATACTAAACTGGTACAATATGTATCAAGATGATTAATTAAATATATATATCATGTTGGTATATTAAACTGCTACAATATGCACCAAAAAAATTAATTAAACACATCATGTATTTAATTATACATAGATTGCCGAAATTGAGAAAATTTAATAGAAAGTTATTAGTTAGTGTGCGTATCAAGTATTCGGTGTAAACTAGGTCATGAATTTTAATATAAAATCGCATTTTGTAGTAATTATTTGCAAATTTGATGAGAAAGTATCATGAATTAAATCAAATTTTTTACATATTTTAATAAAACTCTAACAAATACTCTTGCAAAAGTTCATTTCCCGTTAAAAATTTTTCATATAAGAATAAATATAAATATATATAAACAAATATAAACATATATAATTATATATGAAATGTTCATATATCCTTCTTTCTTTAATAAAATTACTGATACAAGAAAAAAAAAATAATAATAATGAGAAAACAAAAAATAATTAAAAGGATAATTTTTGTTGTGTCTTTTACATTGTTTCTTTTAGAAATAATCAAGTTTGAAGAAATAAGAAAAAATTGCTCATATATAATTGTATATTAGAAAAAGAAGGAATATGAACATATAGGACATATTTCGTATATAATTATATATGTTTTATATATGTTTATATATATGTACATATATTTATATATATTTATATATATTCTTATATGACAAATTTTTTACTGGGTTGGATCCACTTGTTTAAAAGTTATTTATCTAAAACTACAATAAAATATAGTCATTGCGCTGCAAATCAAATTCATTGTTTTGTTTTTTGTAGTTTGGTTTCAGGATATATTCATAAATTTTTTGTCGTTTTTTGATCGGTATTCATAGTCGGTTCTTATTTAAAACCATTTTAAAACAATCTTAAGATATCATGAGCCAATTGTATTAGCATCTTAAGATATGATTTAAAATGATCTTAAAATAAAAACAGATTATGAATATTGGCTTTTGGTTTTTTGTCGTTTAAATTTCAATTACTTTTAGTTGGTATTGTATAATTATAATCGTTAATGCCTGAAAAGTTCCTCTTGTCGCTTTTTCTTTTTAAAAAGCTATTACTTTTTTGTTCTGATGATTGGATATGGCAGCAGAGCTGTTTAAAGTTCGAAAGTTTTAATAAACATAGATTGTAAAACCAATAATTTCCAAGATACAGAACGTTGAAGTTTTCCTCCCCAAAAAATCACATTTTCCTAAATCTCGTAGATTATACAGAAATCCGTAAGATTTAGGTGAACGTCTATTTACTTCTAAGTAAACGTCTATCTATCTGGATTTATATCAGATACAGTTTAAAATATTTAAAGTGTGATTATTTTTGAGAAACTTCTTTCCTTTTGAGAAATTTCTTTTTTATTCTACATCACAAGTGTGCGCATAGCGCTAATTAAATTTTTCTTTCATAAATGATGCATAATATGCATCCAGGGCGTCCCAAATATATCACATTTATAGAAAAATTAAATATTTTTATTTACTAATCTTTTGAATGAGACATTTTTTAAAATAATTTTTTGAAATATTTTTAGAGAGAGTACAATTTTTTATTTTTGTTCTTGATATTAAAATAATTCAGCATGACTCTTTGTATGTACTGAAAGATTTTAGCACCGTTGGGGAATAAACAGCATCCGATCCCATCAATGGTTTAAAATTTTATGAAATTTTATTTTATATGGTTTCTAAATTGATTTATTTTATATGATTTATTTTATGATTTATTTATTTTATATGATTTATTTAATTGATTTATTTTATATGGTTTCTAAATTGATATACAGTACTTTCAACAGAAATTAAATCTGACAAACGAATACACACATAGTGTTAGCAATGAAGGATTGATATCAACCCTTTCTAAATTGATATACCCTTTCTAAATTGATATTGATTGATGATTGATATAGTGTTACCAATGAAGGGTTGATATCAACACTATGTGTGTATTCGTTTGTCAGATTTAATTTCTTTTGAAAGTACTGTATATCAATTTAGAAACCATATGAAATAAAATTTCATAAAATTTGGCGCTTTTGCTTATTAATGCAATTTTTGTGCAGTGCAATTTGCACACTTGCGGCGGTCCTGAATGCATTTATTCTTTATTATTCAATAAACAATAAGAATAAATGATGCACATTATGCATGAAAAGGAATGCACTTTAAGTACATAAATATATAAGTATACAAATTAATCATGCATCACGATAATCTAATCTTTGTGAGTTGTTAAAGCCATAGATTTTCATATACCAGACTGGTAACTTTGTTGCCATTTTTGAAGTTGAAGAATGAGTAGCTATGTGAATACTCATTTTTATTTAGTTCTGATTATACTTATATACATATAAGGTGCAATCTTTTCAGCTGAATTCTTCAACCATTCATCCTTTCTTTTTTTTCTCCACGTTGGAGAAATTTGGCTTAAAAGAATACATTTATATATTGCCTACACTCAGATAGTACACTCAGATTACGTGATACAAATACCTCTAATAAGCTAGCAGGACCAAATCAGCAGAAACAAACCGAAACTATTCAATTATTTAGTACCTATTTTGTACTAATTTGTACCACGAATAAGAATTTTGTACCCCGTGCCGTTTAGGAAAAAAACGTGGCGCTGCTAGCTTAATATTAAGCTAGCAGGACCACAAAAAAAAAAAGAAAAATAAGAAAACAATAGCGGAAATGCAAAGAACTGAATTTGTACTAATTTGTACCATCGAAAAAAAGGTAACATACTTCGGTTATGATAGTCTCGACGGATTCTGTTCGTGGCGAAGGGTACTTTACTCTTGAGCCTAATAGAATTTAATTTAATTGGGGGTTGTTCCACGAGGAAGGGACGAATATGTTACCTTTTTTTCGATGGTACAAATTAGTACAAATTCAGTTCTTTGCATTTCCGCTATTGTTTTCTTATTTTTCTTTTTTTTTTTTGTGGTCCTGCTAGCTTAATATTAAGYTAGCAGCGCCACGTTTTTTTCCTAAACGGCACGGGGTACAAAATTCTTATTGGTGGTACAAATTAGTACAAAATAAGTACTAAATAATTGAATAGTTTCGGTTTGTTTCTGCTGATTTGGTCCTGCTAGCTTATTAGAGGTGATACAAATAGTGTGCACACACTTTGTATATATCGCAATTAGCAATGATCGTGTTCCGACGCGTGTATGAAGTTGGCACTCATCTTTTTACACCGCAATAGTTCTACAGTTCCTGATAGATTATAGCAATAGTTCCGTGGGAATTAGTTTAAAAATTAACACTTTGTAAATATGAGGTGCTAACTTCCCATGGTATCTCACTTTCAAAAATCGGAAGTTCTATCAACAGTTCTGATTACAAGTTCTTCAGTTCTTGATAATCTCAGAAATTGTTCCGTTGATTTAGTTAAAAAAAAAATGAAATTCCAAATATAAGCAGGCAGCACAAATTTCAAAAAATTGAATTTAACCACGAAGTTCTATAGTTCTCGAAGAGTTTTACAGTTTCTGACATGTTTTAGAAAAAGTACAGGCCTCTTATTTTTAAACAATTTTTTGTTTAAAATAACCGATTTTTTGGCATTTTTCGATAGTTCTGCAATAGTTCCAAAACTTTCCATAGGTTTCGACAACAATTTTGGCTTTCAAGTATTTTTAAACGATTTTTTAATCCGTCCAGTTTTGTGTTTTAGAAAAAGTACCAGCCTCTAATTATTTTCAAATAATCTTTTAATCGGCGGCACTACAAAAGTAAAGTATTACGTTATTATGAGTTCCAGCTGACTTTTTGGCATTTTTCGATTTTTCTGCAATAATTTCAAAGCTTTCCATAAGTTTTGACGACAGTTCGGACTTTTAAGTATTTTTAAACGATTTTTTTAATCCGTCCATTGGCACTTCGTCATAAGAGTAAAATATCACGTTATTGCGAGTTCCAGCCGATTTTCTGGCATTTTTCGACAATTCCGCAATAGTTCCAACGCTTTCCATAGATTTCGACAACAATTTTGACTTTCAAGTATTTTTAAATCATTTTTTAATTTGACCGCTGGCACCACATTTACGAGAAATATAGGGTGCTAACAGTCCATTTTCTTTACAGTTCTTTGCAATTCTCACATAGTTTCGATCATTTATATTCGTTTTGAGAACAGTTTTCGTTAAACATTTTTTAACGATTTTTTTAATTCGACCACCAAGACTGGAAAGAATCATGGTTTTTTTTTAAATAAAAAAAATCGGATTTTTTTATTAAATCAAATTTTTTAAATTTAAATCAGATTTTTTTTATTGTTTATATGTTGTTTTTTTTACTAAGCTTACTAAATTTTAATTTATTGTGAATAATCATGATTTCAAACACTAGAATTCAAAATAATCAAGTGAAAATCGTTAAATTTAAATTAATTTTTATCAATAATTTTTATGAATATTTAGGAATATTTTTTAATATATTTGAATACATAATATAATTTTTTATTCACGAAGAACGCGCGCGTATACATTTAAATATAAAAAATAACTTAGCTGTCTTTTCGTTTCCTAACGCATTTCTAAATTTCAAGAAACAAGAACCAAAAAAAAGAAACAAAGAAGTCGAGGCACATAGCAATCCCGAAGACACTAATATATAATTATATTCAAAATATGTCCATGTTCATATACCCTTCTTTCTTTTGTAAAATTATATAATACTACACAGCCAGTATTGGGCATAATTAAATCATAATAAAAATTAACAATTAAAATTTTAATCAAATTCGTGATTTAAATCACTAATTTTAATCAATTGATTTAAATCATTCCAACCACATGCCAGTATGTGACAACTGCCAAGAACTGTAAAATATTTTAATGGCGAGAACTGTAAAGAAAACGATCAGAATTGTTAGCACCTCATATTTCTCATAGATGCGATGCCAGCGGTCAAATTAAAAAATTATTTAAAAATATTTGAAAGCTGGAACTGTCTTTGAAATCTATGGAAAGTTTTGGAACTATTGCGGAATTATCAAAAAAATGCCAAAAAATCGGCTGGAATTCGCAATAACGTAGTACTTTACTCTTGTAGTGAGGTGCCACCGTTCGGATTAAAAAATTATTTCAAAATAATTAGAGGCTAGTACTTGTTCTAAAATCTATCAGGGACTTTAGAACTCTTCGAGAATTATAGAATTTCATTAAATTCAGTTTTTTCAAAACTTGAGGTGCCACTTATATTTTCAAATTTCATTTTTTTTTTCACTAAATCAACGGAACTATTTCTAAAATCTATCAGGAATTATAGAATTATTGCGGGTGCAAACAGAACTGTTGTTAAACTTAAATTTCCGATTTTTTCCGAAGTTGAGGTGCCACAGAAAGTTAGTAGCACCTCATATTTTCAAAGTATTATTTTTTTGACTAATTCGGCGAAACTATTGCTGTAATCTATCACAAATTGTAGAAATATTGCAAATAAAACTTGCATTATAACTTGCAGTGCAAGAAGATGAGATGCCAACTTCACGCTCTTCCGACACTATCAATACTGAAAATCTGTAGTTTACGTTATGTATATTACAAATTTTCTGTATTGATATATATCGAAACACAGCATTGTTGGTCGGCTGTACTTTTCCGTCTCTTTCTCTCATGCAAAATTGGCAAAGTGAACAGTCTAGTTATAGTGCATTCGAAAATAGACTTAGCTACTGCCAGTAAAAGAAGTAAAGGAACATTGAAAATTTCTGTGTTTCATATCTCTTAGCAGTAAATTATGTGATATTTTAGAAGTCTAAAATATTTTGTGATAATTATCTAAAAACAGACTGTGATAAATTACTAGTAAAAGATTAAGATACAGACACAATTATTGAAGTTTTGTTACTATTGATAGATGCAGCGCGTAGGTAAAAGAGGTAAAGATTCTTAATTCTAAATATCAAACATTTGTTTATAAATAGTTCAAATAATATAAAAATTAGTATAATATAAATTACATTAGGAAAGCTCGATTGTTACTAACGAGGGCTCAACCACTACTAAAAAAATGTACAGTTATTCCCAATTACTGGCAATACAACACATTTATTACTAGCATTGCTATTGTTACTTCTAGTATTGCTTTCGTATTGTTAGCATTGCTGCTTATTCCCAATATTCTTATTTTATTATCAGTATTGCTAGTATTGTTATTTATTTTATAGTATTTCCAATCTACTTTTTTTTCTTTTATTGCTAATATTGTTAGTATATATTTTTAAAAACACATTTTTAAAAATTATATTTATTTTGTTTATTTAACTATTTTATACTAATTTATTAATAAATTTAGTAATTTATTAAAAATTAAAAATAGCTTGGTAAAAAAATACCGATGCGTTTAGCTAAATGAACAAAATTAATTTATTATTCTTTTTATTTCACATAATATAATGTAAAATATGTAACAAAATATGTAACATACAAATAAAAATTTCGTACATTAATTATATTAGGAATTACAATAAAATAAAAATCTAAAATTTTTATAGAATAAGACATTTTCATAGAATTTTATAGAGTGAGACATTTTCGTAGAATTTTATAGCATAATAATTTTGTGAAGTAATAATTTAATAATAATTTTTAAATGTTTATAAAAACAATGCATATTATAAAATAATAATTAATTATTTTTAAATTTTTTGAATTTTTTTTTGTATTTCTGCACGCACTTCTTTGTTAATTATGAAAGGATTTGTACCATATAAAGTTATTGGCCCATACGTTATAAATTTTTTTTCATCTTCGTGTATATCATCTTTTTTTGGCCATTTAAATTCGTTTAAATTAGCACATAAAAATTTAATTTTACATATATTTTGTTCCACTCTTATATATGTAACACTCTTCCTATATGCCATCCTGTATCATAATAAACGCAATAATATTTTTTGCATTCTATCTTTAATTCTTTTAATTCTTTACTTGACTTTTTATCCACATTTGCCACGTTTTCGATATTCGTGTTCATACTACGAACTCGATATAATCTATCACTAGACAATCTATTTTTATTTTGATATAACTAACAAAGTGAAGATTTTCTTATAACATATTTTTTTCCATTAATATTTACGTCTAAAAATAAATCTTTGTTATTTTCTGTACAGTTATCCGTATAATCTTTTAAATTTAATTCCGTTTGATTTTTAAATATTAAAATATCATTTTGTAAATTTTCAAAATCTTCTTCGAAATCTTCTTCAAAATCTTCAATAGATTCAGATCTAGTATCATTATTTTGTTCCTTTGTAACATCGTTGTCATTTTCCTCTTTTTCATTACTTTCTTCTTCATCCGTTAAATGCCGAATTTTTATGTTTTCAAAACTTTCCTTTATCTTTTCTTCAGTCATGTTCATTTCTAATTCTACTGCTATATTTAGTGCATCGTTTTTAGCAGTGTTCGAAATATGTAAAAGTTTTTCTGTGGATGGAATTTCATCAGGTTTTAAAATTTTATCTGAAGAAATCCCTAACCGATTATTTTCTCGTGGAAATCGAAATGTACTTCCCGAGGTACCTCCTTAAAATAAGAACATTAAATTAATAAAATAAATTAACCTTTGATCTGTATAATGTTATTAACTCTAAACGAAACCCTAAACTTCTGAAAGAAAGCATCTTACAAAGCTAAACTATAAAATCACATTTTTAATATTTTTCTAAAGAATTAATATTTTTTTAAGGTTAAACAATTATACGTATAATAAAAAGAATAATTATGTAAAAATGATCAACAGTTTTGAAGCAATAACCTTTCAAAAAAATTTAAATTTTTAGAAAAGCCAAGTAAATAAATTTTTATTGCTTGGGAGACACACATCTAGCTTTCTAAGATTAAATTTATGAATTAAACTTACTTAAGTCAGTACTTATATCATTTAAAATTTGCAATCGATTTAAACGTCTTAAAATAAATTAAAATAAATTAAAATTCACTATTGTTGAGAAAGTAGATGTCATGGATCTCATTTGTCTAAAAATTTTTTCGCATGGTTGACTGCTGCACCAAGGTGTAAACTGATCAGTATCTATTTCTCGTATTTTTTCAACAAATATTAATAAACCATGTGCATTTAACTCTATGCAGTATAAGTATTAGAAGTTAAAAAATTTTTCTCAATACTATAGTTGTTTTCTTGTAACCATTTTCTCCACAATCTTAAAAAAAATGTTGCATGCTATATGGAAAATGCGCTCTTCAATGTTTAATTTTTTATTTAAGAAAGAATTTAGTATGTGATTTATTAAAATAAGAAACTGTTTAGTGCCTTGGCTATCTGGAATACTAGATAATAATTTCGTAACTCGAGACGCACACAATTTTTCAACTGCGTCAAAATTCATCTTATCTTTTGCTGAAAGAAATCATATTAAGTAAGAAAATGTTTTAGATGAGTAATACAATATTAGATAAATAATACAATATTTCAGATATTAAACTAAATTAAACATACGTTCAAGATCACTGTCACACAATAAATGTTTATCTTTGGAAAATTGTTTTATTAATTTTTTTACATGTACTAGAGAGACAATTTTTGAACCCATTGGTAAGATTATATTTGGTTTTAAAAATCTTGTTTTTATTTTTGTTTCAATATGAACTGTATCTTAAATACATATTGATTTCTTTATGTTAAATTCCATCTAGAATAATTAAAGATTTACAATTTATTACAGAATTTTTTAATTAAAATTATTAAGTTAATAATATTATTAAAAAATAATAAAAAAGTATTTTACATTTGCAACTTAAAACAATTTTCATTAATTCTAATTTTGTTAACAATGCTGTTAATTTAGTAGCTTTGTTTAGAAAATAGAAGTGTATTGATTATTTACCTAAAAGTAAGAATAATATGGATTTTTAGACGCTAAAGGAATTTAGACCATATTCTCATAGCTTTTAAACATCTTGTATCACCGTCACTTGAAAATCATAATCCAGTTATTTGTATATTGAGTTTTTCAAGTTCATCTTTTAAGAATGTCCATCGAGCTAAGACGTCAGTACGATTAAATTTATTGTCACTTGCAAAGACTGTTAAACAAAATGCTGGTGCGTTATCAATAAGCGGTTGAGCCATGTACACATATGCATTACAGTCAACAACGTAGTTTGAAAAAGCATTATCAATATCTTTTACGGAATTTATATAAAAATTATTTTTAGGAAATCCATTCTCTTTACAACATGATACAAAGCCAATCATTCTATTACTTTTAGAATCATATGTTATATTTTTTAAGTATTGCGGTTTGATCTTCTGAAATAAATGAATAAATACATTTAAAGGATATTTTCGTTAAAAATAATTTCAATTCTTTGAATCGAACAATCCCATCATTTATATTACTTTCTTTATCTAAGCATTTATTAATTGTTGTAATTGATGGTAATATATTTTTTAAATTAGCATGTGAAAGTTCATAGAGCATACGACCACCAACAATGAAAATATATAAACTGAAAAGTTTTAAAGGTTCAACAAATTTATTTCCGTGTTTCTTGCATTCGTTATTCTTCACTGTCGTATCTCTTAAACAATCTAAAAATGAACTTATATTCGAGAATTCACTTCTGTTTTCTATATTAGTAAAATAATAATATAGTATAATAAAGTATCTCGTACGTCAGGATGGTCTTCAATAATTGTTGTTACAGTTTTAAGGAAATAATCTGTAATTTTGGTTTGGGATTTCTCAAATATTTCAAACTCTTTTAGTTTTCGTTGTTGTCTTGTCGTGTTATCCTTTAAACTTTCTTCGTTTGAAGCTCATTAATTAACGTTGCAGAATTAGGATCTATCTGTAGTGAAATATAAATTTCCGCATTTTTAATAGTATTAGCCGGACTGTTGGCATCACATGCAATTTCAGATAAAATATTTATACTATTTTGAATTTCATTCTCTTTTTGAAATGAACTTGAAAGTGAAAGTAAAGTGTCATTAGATTTTTGTATTTTTATAAAAGACAGTAAAGTACTATTGGAATTATCACTTTTTTTATGTTTTTTATTTTTAATATTTTTTATGTGAGTTAAAATATGTTTATTAAAATTAGATAATATCTATTTTCTTCCAATTCTAGAATTTTTCACTGAATATCCTGTAGAAACAAAATCGCAGAAGCAGCATTTAATTTTTGCACAATAATTTTCATCTATCGTAACCTTTGTATTATCAATTTGTTTAATAAATTCTTCAGTGTGTTCTTCACAGTATTCGTTAATACACTTTTTAATATATTTTTTAGCAAAGTTTTCTACATGTTCTTTGACACCATTTGTTTTATTTTTTTCATCATCTTCTGCAATTATTTTTTCCACTTCTCTTTGCATATCATGATAATTTCTTTTCTTTTGGTTTTTTTCTTTACAAGGACTATTATTTTTATTACATTTGGAACAAAATTTATTTGAAATATTTTCAACTTTCTTGGCACAGATATCTTTTAAATGTAATAATAGCTTCTTATGTCCATCAGCAATCTTAAAAAGTGACGGATTTCGATGATAAATTCCAAAGACTTCTATTAATTCATTTTCATTTAAAAGTTTTGTTAAATCTTTTTTTGCAAATCTTTCTAATTCTGTTATACAAATATCATTAGATTTTAAAATTGTTATAATATTATCATAGCCTGCATAGCTCAAAAGTAACTTTAGATAATTTGGCAGTTTTGTTTGATACTTAATATTTTATCAATAAACTCTGTAACATCCATTTTAAATCTGAAATCCGAAATAATCTTGATAATAAAAATTATTTTTTATTGTAAACATATACGTTTCGTAGTAAATAAGAAATAAATAAATAAATAGAATTTTTCGATGAATATACTGTTGCTAAATTGTGTTCTTAAAAGAAAAAAATAAGAATTTAAATAGACAAAAAACCAAAAAAGAGAAAAATGAAATAGTTATATGACCATGTAAAAGTATACCTATATTTACCAAAAAATATATATACTTACTCCACGTTTAGACGAGAATATCTGTGTAAATATGAGTAAATGAATATGGACAGGGAGCACAAACGAGCATGAGTGATCATTAACGAATAAATCTATTTCTTGGTCTATCACGAATAGAAAACGTATTTTTTAGTGACCGTCCGCGTTTGGTCCGTCTAAGTCTAAGCAATATTCACATTTTTGTTATAAGCACTAATCTTTTTCCAAAGGACATCGAGAAACAACAACGAGTAGCGACGAAACGCTCGTTTATTCTCGGTCTGAACCTCGGTCTGAACTTACATTCGCAATGTACACTGTAATTTTGTTCCAAAAAGCATTAACACTCTTATAAATTTTAAAAATATTCTAGTAAATAAACAAAATAATTAATAATAATGATCACATAGAATAAACCAAGGAATAAATTTTTAAATATATTTAAAGATAGATTATATATTAAATATTTACCGGATGTATGTACGCTTGAGAAATCTACAGTTAAAATAATTCTTTTACGATATTTTTACGCTGCAAATAGTATACACAATGTTCAACGTAGCACAAGCAACGCGAGAGACAACGTAACGCTCTTATGAACAGACTGTCACTTTTCTTTTCCCCACTGCTGTCTTAATGCTGCGTTGCCATCTATTGTTTTATGTATTGCCATCTATTATCTCGCGTAATGTCATTTACTGCGAAGTATTGCTAACGTATTGCTACGTATTGCTAGCTTATTATCAAGGTATTGCCAGTATTGCTAGCATTGCCTGTTATATAGCGATTATTACTGTACTGCCGCAATATATTTCTAAAGAAATGTACAATGATTGCCACTAGTGGTTGATCCCTCGGTTGCTAAGCAAAAAATAATAACAGAGGGAGTTCAATGTTAACGAGCTATTAAGCTGATGTGACGCTTGAAAAATATAATTATTTAAATTATTTATTATAATTAAAATAATTCATCGGAACGTTTCAATTTTACAAGGTCGTCTTCAGCCGTATGTTTAAAGTACATATAAAAATGAAAAAATAAAAGAAAATTAAGAAATAATTGGCACATTGATCATAAATATGAATTATAATACATAACGAGAATGATTCTAAATTCCAGATCATTGATCAAACGCATGTAATTAACAAAATTTTTTTTAAAAAACGTTGGTATGAGTATAAAATTAGTAATAATATATAATGCGCAATATTAAATCAGTCAAACGCACGTATATAACAAAAATTAGTAGAGGCGTTATATACATTGGTCAGTGAATGCGAAATTAAATTAAAAGTCAAATTTGTGATGGTGAAGTCCATGATTCAAAGTGCAAATAACCACTGATTCAATCGTTAGAAAGCGATAACCAATCAAAATAAAAAAAAATTTTTTTAACCATGTAGAGTCAAATGCGTGTGTATGATCGGATTAAAAAGTTTGTCCGGTGAAAACAATTACGTCTTACTTTGATGAGCAACGTTCGATAAATCTAATTTATCGATGCAGTAACGGTGTAGTGTTGAACGTTGTGGTATTTATTAAATAATCATATATTTTGAAATATTTTTGCGCTATTTTAGAGCACCAAATTAACACTGAAATTCTGGCATTTGTTTCTTTATACAACTACGATATATTTTTTTTTCTGATATGGGAAGTCCTGCTTGCCATTAAGCTGAACCCTCTAATTTTTTAAGCGATTTTCTGCTAAATGGTTCGAGCATTAAAATTATTGGGGTATTAAATTAACATCTAAATAGCACTAAATTTTTGACCTAGTGCAAACTTAATTTTTGGGCTTAATTTTTCAGCTTAATAAGGAGAGTAACGAACTATAGAGTCTATCTCTGTTATGACGCACGCATGTACAGAGGATGTAAATCTAACTAACTTCACGCAGTACACCTGGGTAATGCTAATGTCGATGGTATTATAACTTTCAAGTCTTGTAATTCGAAAAGTACTTAGAAAAAATTTATTATGGCGTTTTGAAAACAAAAGAGAGATTTCTATTTAACATTTTTATGTTGACTTTTCAAGCTGTCATTTACAGTACAAATAAATGTCATCCGTTAATAGATTTTTAAAATTATCATTTTTATTGAAATATTTTTCCAATAAACCAATACGTTCAGAAATAATTGGCTATTAAAGACAGTACGTGGAACTTTTGCCACATATTGTATTTATATTCTTACAATTTGAAAAATAAGCATTGTTATCCAGCTCAATTCATCATCCTTTCTTTATCTAGTTTCAATTTTTTTCTGGACCTATGTATCATTTTAAAGGGGAACATATTAAAAATATATTTTTGCTCCCAAACCGATATGTAAAATTTGATTTCTCATAGGTTTTTTTTGACCGTAGAATCAGGTGATGTTATCTGTTTGCTATCAAAAGGGAGAAAATGAGTAAATTGTTCATTATTGTTCAGAAACCGTAAATGCAAACTATCCATCCATCAATTCTCCATCTATCCATTTATCCATGCATCTGTTCACCCATCTGCTCACCTATTTATCTATCCATATTGCCATCTATTTACCCATCTATATATCTATCTATCTATTTATCAGTTCGTTTATTTATTCACCCACCCATTCATCCAAATTGTTCGACACATCAGTTATGCAATCAAACTTATCTGCTAAACACATTAAAGTAGTTTATTCTGTGTACAAAATGATTTAACAATTCTATTTCTCACTACTTCTTTGAGATTGATGCATTTTTTTTTTTTTAACAAGAATCAGTTCCACATGATTCTGATTTTCTTTTTTTTAATCTACATTTTTTTTCAAATTTTGTTGCAAATAACAGGTATTATTAAGCAAACGGATTATTATTATTTAGTAAACGGATGTCACCACTTTGATTCTACGATCAAAAAATAAAAAAATTATATTTTACTTACCGACTACAGACAAAAATCGATCTTTTTTTAAATCTATTAAATCTATTAAATCTACAGCAAACGGATATCGCCATGTGATTCTATGGCAAAAAGATTATAAGAAACCATAATATAAATTTTATATATTAGCTTGAGGACAAAAATAGGCCACTTTTTAAACATATTTCTTTATATTATTTGAGTTATTTATGTTCATGTACAATTGCTTGACGTTTAGCACTATAAGAATAGTATAGAAGAAATATTTATCTCTTTTAGCATGCGCTGCATGTATCAGTAATAACAGAACTTCTATAATTGTGTTTGTATCATCATCTGGGAAAAAAGTTATATCTAATTATATATGAATATTATATATATATATATATATATATATATATAATATTTATATATATATATGAATATGATATATATGTACTTATATATATATATTATGTATAATATATATGTATATATGTAGTGCGTGTATACATATATACATATATATAATATATAAATATATATATATTATATATATACATATATATAATATATATATATAATATATATATAATATAAAATTTTGTAGATATAATGTATATGGATTTTGTATATGGATCTGATCTAATTACGTAAAAATTGCTGCTTATATATAGTTATATAAAAGTGTAGATAAAAAACGCTTATATATAATTATGTATATTAATATATGTATATAAATTCGAAACTATAATTTTATTGATCAACATTACATTCCAGAATATTTATGACAAAATTATGATTAAAAAATACTCGGGAAAAAAGTTAACGATATTTTCATTCCAACCAAGCGCAGTCACCCATTGCTATATATTCATATCCATATTCATCTCTAACGTTGTTTGTTGACTTCTACGATCATACGAGAATTGAATCTTTGTGATCCATGAATACTGAATGGACACATACCTGTGACAGATTTTTTTCAATAGATGTTGTTAAAAACATGAAACACATAGTATTCAAATATATTAGGTTAAGGAAAAAGTCTTTTTACAAATTGGGGCATAACTGAAACACATTTTTAAAATTGTTTACAAATCTTTTATTAAATCAAGTATATGCCGTTTTGATCGATGATTTTCTGCCATATTTCAGGTAGCATCATTATTCTATTGGTGTAAACTTTTGGAATTTCTGGATAAAAATCGAGATAAGTGATTTTTGCAAGGACATGTGAAGTTAGCACCCGAACTTCGGTTCTCGAGAGTTAGGATTAGAGTTTTAACTTCTCTTTGAAAAGTATAAGAGTTCTTTATTGTCTTTTTTTTTAGAATTCTGGCGATTAACACTATTAAAATAATATTTAAAAAATGGGGTGTTAACTTTCTATCCAAAATCACGACCAAATAGTTCATTTGATGTCTTTTGATGAATACTAGAATTCCTGCTAAAAATAAAAAAAAATTTATATTTTTAGAATACAAAAATAAAAAGAATTTTAATTGGTCGAATCGTCTTGGGCCATAATTTTAATTGGTCGAATCGTCTTGGGCCATAATTTCTTGTAGAACATTCAGAGTACTATCCAGAACTGTCGCCAGACAGAAAATAGATTGGAAAAATTTTTTTAAAATATTCATTTTATCATTGCTAAATCCCAATGATTTTTTGAATTCGTTATCTATCCGCAAGAAGTGTCAATGCGTATATACGAATTGGCCGTTTGCTTTCTGATTTTGACGGAATGCTCGCGAAGATGAAACACGCCAACTATCCGTTTGAATACGGCATGGGGAAATCAAATGCGAATGTTTCAATTTATCGGAATAATAATTAGACATCATTACGTCTGTATTAGAAAATGCGAATAGCTTTTTTCACAAATGAATCTGAACTAATTCCGATTACTAAAATCTCGTACAAATCAGTATAAATCAAATACACAATACATCTTTTGTATCGTAACGAATGCGAAGCTGAATTATCATACGTTTAATTCATTTTGTGTCCGTGACATAGAATTTAATTCTCGGAATTCAATTAGTGCAAAATCGATTTTTGCATATTATAGTTTTTATTATATTAAAAATAATTTTTATTTCAGAATATAAAGGTGTTTGTATTGAAAGCTTAAAAATGATTGAATAATTAATTACTTTCATCCATAAAAAGCTCTATATATATATATATATATATACATATATATGTATACAGAGTGAGTCATTTTAATCGAACCAGGCAATTATCTCGACAAATATGGAAAATACGAAAAATGTCTCAGACAAAAGTTGTATGGTTTGGAGGGAGGACATAAGATGATACCGTTGATTTGAATTGGATAGTTGTTTGAAAGTCACGTGAAGATCACCTTCAATTTCTTAAATGAAAATCCCATTTTTCATTGCATATCTTGTAGCTTATCTCGAGAACTTTCCAAAATACTATAATAAAATATTTTTTCATTAAGTACTTCTCGAGTTATAAAGCTCGAATGTTACAGTATATTTATGTTTGCTGGTATATTTATGTTGCATTTTAATGAAAATAAAATTCTTTTATCTAATTAAATATTCGAACACACGTCCATTGTTATCGATGTATAATTGAACTTGACTTTGAAAAACTGTCAACGGTAGATAGAAGAACATTTCTCTAACTATTCCGGCAAGCAATGGTTATGCGTTCGATCATATTTTCTCTTGTTGTAGGCGCTTCTGTATACACAATATTTTTCAAAAAACTCCGTAAAAAGAAATCTGGACTTGTTAAATCCGGGAATCTAGGACACCATGCTATAGGTTCGTAACGACCTATCCATCTATCTGGAAATGTTAGGTTCAAATGATCTCGAACTCTGCTCGAGTGTGCTGGTGCACCATCTTGTTGAAATCATGGCATTGTCTTGTTTTCAAATGTTTTAGTAGTAACTTGATCAACTCATGTTGCAAGAAGCGTAAGTAATTGAACCTATTAACGTCTTCGTTAAAAAAGTAGAAGCCAATTAAATATTCATTTGCAACGCCACGTTATACGATGAGACTCCACCGATGTTGATAATTAACTTGTCGGTGCCAGTGTGAGTTTTCTACGGACCAATAGTGGCTATTATGTTGATTCAGTTGATCAGTGTTATGAAAAGTTGCTTTGTCACTAAACAACACATACCTGAAGAATGTACGATCGCGTTGCAACATTGTTTATGCCCAATTATAAAACATCAGCCTCCGGAAATTATCAAGTGTCAAGTCTTGCGTCAGAACTATATCGTACGGATGGAAGTTATGGGAAGTTATATATATATATATATATATATATATATATATCAGAATATCACCAATATTCTGTGAGCTGTAGACTTCGGGATACCTAATTCTCTCTGAATTTAACGTATAGACACATGAGAATTTATGGCTGTCATAGCTAATACTGCAACAACTTGCGGATCATTTTTCTCGAGTATATTAATACAACGTCTTTATCGTTTTTTAATTGGACGTTTTCATTGACTCAACACAATGGTTCGATCATTTGGGTGTTGTTTGTCAGAAAAACGATCACGATATAATTTTATTGCAGACGATTCTGAGTCTCGACATCAAACTCACGAAACTCATGTTCAACTGTTAGACGCCGTGCCGTCGTAGCAGTGAGATCCCGACGATGGGCGATGGCAAATCCGTATGGCAAATCGGGCTTGTGCGACGATCAGTTCGACTCCTAGATCTATTATTGCCACCTTTGACTAGAGAGAGTACGGCTTTAGAGACGTTCAAGCATAATCCCACGAATGATAGCTTTGCACCACCGAATGCGTGAACCAAATGTTCGAACCTGCGGTTCCTCTCGTACTGAGCAGGATTACTATCGCAATAACTAGTCATCAGTAGGGTAAAACTAACTCTGTCTCACGACGGTCTAATCCCAGCTCACGTTCCCTGTTGGCGGGAACAATCCGACGCTTGGCGAATTCTGCTTCGCAATAATAGGAAGAGCCGACATCGAAGGATCAAAAAGCGACGTCGCTATGCGAACGCTTGGCCGCTACAAGCCAGTTATCCCTGTGGTAACTTTTCTGACACCTCTTGCTGAAAACTCTTCAAGCCAAAAGAATCGATAGGCCGTGCTTTCGCAGTCTTTATGCGTACTGAATATCGAGATCAGCTTTTGCTCTTCACGAGGTTTCTGTCCTCGCTGACCTTAGGACACCTGCGTTATTCTTTGACAGATGTACCGCCTTAGTCAAACTCCCCGCCTGGCAGTTCTCGAATCGGATCACGCGGGAATATCGGCGATCAGCCGAAACCTCACGCCACTCTGACATACTTGATTCTAGAACACCGTGACCGCCGGAGCATGAAGCTCTCGGGGCACGCCCTCCGCCTAACCGAGTAAGTAAGGAAACGATGAATAATATCGATAATATTATTTGAGTATTATCTGTCAGGAAAACGATCACGATATAATTCTGTTACTTGTTGATAATTACAACATTTTCTCAACAGGAGAATAATATCGACAATATTATTTGGCATTTTACGAATATTTCAAAAAAGTAGGAAAATACAATCTTTTCAATATGCTTATGTATTTTGCTTATTAATATTATCAAACAAATGTTGATGAATGCTCAATTAATGTTGACTAATATCAATTTTGATGTATTCTGTGCAGTATTAATCTTATATAAGCTGCGTAAAACAAACAAGCGTGCTTGCGTCAGAGATTTCAGTTTTTTGACGCTGCTAGTAATAGTCTGTGATGCTAATTCGCGTCCGCTTGCAGTACACTATCTGTGTGTGCGTGTGCGTGTGTGTGTGTGTGTGTGTGTGTGTGTGTGTGTGTGTGTGT
>JANQDE010000127.1:64228-92680 GCA_037157785.1 Cephalotes varians
TGTGTGTATGTGTGTACACATAACAATACATCTCATATACATTCATACATATTTATATGACTTTTACATATAAATTTATATAATTACAATTTCTTATAAATATGATTTCTGTTCATATATACAGGCTAAATAGTGATAAGAAAAACATAAAAAATAAAATAAAATATTTTATAAAAATTTATTTTTAGCATTGTTCTTTTATAAAAAGTGAAATTTGAAAATTTTGCGTTTAGTGACAAAGCAACTTTTCTTAACACTAACTAACTATCGATATAATAATCACTATTAGTCTACGTAGAAAATCCATACTGGCACCATCAAGTTAATCATCTTGGATAATGCTAATGCCGGCGGTATATTGTAACATTCGAGTCTTATAACTCGAGAAGTACTTAATGAAAAAATATTTTATTATAGTGTTTTGGAAAGCTCTCGAGATAAGCTACAAGAATATGCAATGAAGAATGGGGGTTTTTATTTAAGAAATTGAAGGTGACCTTCACGTGACTTTCAAACGACTATCCAATTCAAACCAATGGTACCATCTTATGTCCTCCTTTAAACCATACAACTTTTGTCTGAAACATTTTTCGTATTTTCCATATTTGTCGAGATATTTGCCTAGTTCAATTAAAATGACTCATTTTGTATATATGTTATTGCACTTAATTTATATAAATATTGTTGTGGGTTCAAGAAAATGAATAATTTGTGTAATAATTCGCACAATTGTAATTTATTTTACATCTACATTCACATTCACTGAAAAGATTATTTTTTCCTCTTCATATTCATTTTTAGCATCTCGAAGAAAGGTACTAATTAACTTTATGTATTTTCTATGCGATTCCATTTCCACGGATCAAGAAATGATATTCATCGTATTTAATCAGATTCATTCCAATCCGTTTTCGTTACCCTAATGAAGTTGGCCCCCCAACATTAGAAAAAAATAACTTTCTATAGCTCATTCGATTGCTCATCGTTTGCACATGTATGCACATTTTAAATTTTTGTTTGCACATTTTTAATTAAAAAATTATTAATAAAACAATTTTAGAGAGCCAACTTCACATTAGCCCTCCAACTTCGAGCAAATTGGATTAAATTAGTCTTAATCGATAGATTTTCGTTTGCACATTTCGAAACAATTTGATTTTTCGTTTGCAGACCTTTAGTTAAAAAGTTATAAACAATTAAAGTTCTGAGGACAGTCGGCTTTGGCAGATAAGTTCGAAACACGGATTCGATGTAGCACAAATGGATAGATTTTCGTTTGCACACTCTTAATTAAAAAGTTATTAACAATTAAAGTTCCGAGGATGGTCGGTTTCGGCAGATAAGTTCGAAACACGGATACAATGTTCAAAATAGCATTGTTTGCACATTTTGAAACAATTCGATTTTTCGTTTGCACACACTTAGTTAAAAAGTTATTAACGAAAATCTATCCATTCGTGCTATTTTGAACGTCGTAGCCGTGTTTCGAACCTATCTACCGAAGCCGACCATTCTCGAAGCTTTAATAGTTAATAACTTTTTAAGTAAGGGTGTGCAAACGAAAAATCGAATTGTTTCAAAATGCGCAAACGAAAATCTATCCATTTGCGCTATTTTGAACGTCGTATCCGTGTTTCGAACTTATCTGCCAAAGCCGACTGTCCCCAGAATTCTAATTGTTAATAACTTTTTATCTAAGGGTGTGCAAAGGAAAAACTGTATTGTTTCGAAATGTGCAAACGAAAATCTATCCATTTGTGCTATTTTGAATATCAAATCTGTGTTTCTAATATCGGTAGATTCAAATTTGCCGAATTCGACCATCCTCGAAACTTTAATTGTTAATAACTTTTTNTTCAAATTTGCCGAATTCGACCATCCTCGAAACTTTAATTGTTAATAACTTTTTTAAGTAAGGGTATGCAAACGAAAAATCGAATTGTTTCAAAATGTGCAAACGAAAATCTATCCATTTGCGCTATTTTGAACGTCGTATCTGTGTTTCGAACTTATCTGCCAAAGCTGACTGTCCTCAGAACTTTAATTGTTTATAACTTTTTAACTAAAGGTGTGCAAACGAAAAATCAAATTGTTTCGAAATGTGCAAACGAAAATCTATCGATTAAGACTAATTCAATCCAATTTGCTCGAAGTTGGGGGGCTAATGTGAAGTTGGCCCCCCCAAAATTGTTTTATTAATAACTTTTTAATTAAAGATGTGCAAACGAAAATTCAAAATGTGCATACATGTGCAAACGATGAGCAATCGAATGAGTTATAGAAAGTTATTTTTTTCTAATGTTGAGGGGCCAACTTCATTAGGGTGTTTTCATTTGCTGGGCTATACATACAAAGATAATAATTGTACAGAAAAGTTATATATATGATTATATATGAACAATTTGTTCTTATTTTTTCGAATTTTAATTTTTATAAAAGAACAATGCTAAAATTAAATTTTTATATAATATTTTACTTTTTTCTTATCACTATTTAACCTGTATATATAAAGAAATATTCTGTATATATACAGAAATCATCTTTATAAGAAATTGTAATCATATAAATTTATATGTAAAAGTCATATATAAACATTTATGAATATATATGGGATTGTTGTGTGCGTGTGCGTGTGCGTGTGCGTGTGTGTGTGTAGATACAGAATGAGAAATTTATATACATCTATATACTAGATATTACAGACGCACGCTTTGCGTGCGCTATTCAGCTTTTTATTTTTTACTATATTGTGCATAAATGCTTGAATACTTAAATGCATATAATTAATATTACACTATTACTACTAACTTCTCAATATACATAACTCTCAAACTATGCGATGACAGCTGCTTACGAAGTAAGCACAGAGGGTTAGGACTCTTTTCTGCCTAGAGGTAAAATTGAGTGTTTTTCAGAAATAATTTGTAGGTAAATGGTGAAATTAAAGTATGTAATAGTTTGAGGGTTTCTTAATTGACATTTTAACATAAGTTCACGTATTTGTCACTTAAATATTATAATATAGGCGGTATCCAGGGTGTAGTGTAGTGGAGTTAAAATTTCTCTCTACGGGGTTTCCACCGTTGTAAAAAATTTGTTGTCCAGTAGAGCTAGAACAGAAAATCAAAATTTTTTACAATTAGTAATAGGTTCTTAACTGCATGAACTTAAAAAAAAAAAAAAAAATGAAAACTAATAATTTTTCATTGAATGACGGCGTTATAAAAAAAAGTTATTTTTTTCTGAAATTTCTTGCTTTCTCGTTGTAAATTAAAAAACTGTTCAAGTTATCATAAAATCTTTAGTTCAATAGCGATACTTAATTTAAACATGCATATAAAATTTCAAGTCAATCGGATTATTAGTGTGAGAGTTCTGTACAACGGCGATTTTAAAAACATGGTTTCGAGAGAATGCGTTTAAAGTTTGATAATGTACACTGTTTGATAATGACATGTTCAAAGCAACATTTAAAAAATTCAGTTTCTAAAATCAGCTATCCCATACAAACTTCTTTCCTGTTTTTCGTAGTACTGAGTTTTTTCAATTTGTCTTCTTTCACGTGCTAATATGGCTCCGATTTAGGCTTAAAGATTATAGACAGAGTGAAGAAAAGCCGGGGATTTTTTGGGTTTTTTTTTAAATATATAATAAAGTCAAATAATTTTATGTTATGATGTCTTTATTATATTAGTGAAGTAGTGAAGTACATAAAAAATTTTGTTTTTGTTCGTACACTATAATTAAAGCTGCTGTACCAAGGATCGAAGTTATAATCTTTCAAAAAATTATTGCTGCCGTGTTGATAGCGATTCGATTGTATGCGCTGTTTGAAACAAGAAAATGAAAAGGATTATGAAAAATAATGAGTATAACTACAGCCCGACATAGGCAAATTACAAAATTGTAAAAAGGAATAAAATAGCGGACATGTGAATTATTTTTTTTAACACCGACGTGTTATGTGTGGTGTACCGCTCGTTTAAGATGAAGATGTGATCTGGCTGTTGGAAGTGAGTTGTCTGCATTACATTTAATTGCTTACTCAATCAGTCTATAATTTTGGTTTTGATATCTTGGGTTTCACTTCACATTTTATAGAATTGCTTGCTAATATCAGTCTTTCAAAAGTTATCGGTACAAATTACAGTAAAAACAATCAGACAACTTCGTGACAACCACATCATACTTGAATAACTTATGCGTATTTCTGTTGTTTTCTATTGTTATTGAAGATGGCCAAAAAGTTAACCGAAAAGTATACCTATTAAATTAATTTTACATATTAACAATTTGCGCACTATTTACCGCGCCATTAGCCCTTTCTCCTCCTTTTTCTTAATTTGGCTTTCTTTTCATTACAAAAAATAATTGAATAAAATTGTAAAATTTTTTAATAAAAAAACGGTTATGTGTAGGCAGAGGTAGATTTTCTGAATAAAATGCAATTTACACCAGGTCAATATTATAATAGGTCAAGTAGATTTTCTAATTTGCTGTCAACTAGATTGAAAAAATTGGTTTTGAGAAAAACGCGTTTGAAATTTTACTTTCAAATTACTATACAGGGTGTCCCATTTTAAGTGGGCACCCCGAATAACTTCGAAGGAAGTGATTTTCAAAGAAAATGACCCAGAAGTTGTTGCACTCAGAGGGGGACATCCAATAGTGATCTTGAAATTGTCATAAATGACCTTCCTCGAGGTTATTCCAAGATCAAAGTATTTTTTTTAATGGAGTGACCTATAATTTTGATAACGGGAATTGAGAGAGCGAAAAATTTTACGTTAAAAGCATAGGTTTATATGATCGGTCGACCTAATGTAGGTGAAGAAAGATTATATCCAATTTTAATCTATCAGTCCAAAAACAACATGGGACAAAGTGAATTTCAAACAAAATGTACCATACAAAAGTTGTAGTTCTCAAAAGGGGACATCCAATGGTGACCTTGAAATTGTTCTAAATTACCTATTATTTGATTTTCATTTGTTTCATAAATGCATTACCTATTACGTATTGCTTTTCATTTGTTGAACATACGCAACAAGAGATCATACATAGTATCCGTAGTGATACAGTTGTACAGTTTGAATAGGATCAGTTGATTACTAAATTGTTACTTGTTTCGCTAAAGTGAATGCACGTCGCATGGACATAAAGAATTAAAGAAGTTTTGTTATAAGGTTTATTATTTATTATTGTTTGGTGTTTGAAGAAATTTTCTTATTGAAAATGGGCGACTATCCACCAAATGAGATAGTTGATTCGCATTGTAGGTGAGGCAGGCAATAATTACTCCGCTGCATCACGGCTTTATTCGGTAAGATTCCCAAACAGACGCCTAACAGAAAAGTCATAAAGAAACTTTCTAACCGTGCTGAACATCGAGGTACACTTAAACGCACACGAACGAAAACAGGTTCGAATGAAGCTACGGCAATAGCTTTGAAGCAGTGGCTACTATTGCTAGCGTTATGCTAAATCCTCAAATATCTACTAGGGTTAATGAAAGACAACATGATATATCAAGATCGACAGCAAATCGAATTTTGAGGACTTTTAAGTTTCATCCCTATTACATTAACTTAACTCAGCAACTAGGAGGGGAAGACTTCCAACGCCGAGTGCGATTTTGTAATTGGGTTCGAAGTCAAATCCAAAGAAACCCTGCCTTGGAAAATTTGCTTTTTTCGGATGAGGCTACATTTAATAATAGAGGGCAGGTTAATATAACATAACTGTCACTACTATTCAGATGTAAATTCTCACTGGCAAAGAAACCAAGAATTCCAAAATGGTCAATAAACGTGTGGATTGGAATTGTGAGAGATCATATTATTGGTCCGTATTAAGGAGAATCTCAACGCAGCAAACTATTTACACTTCCTTCAAAATGACTTACTCGACTTGTTGAGACCGGTTGGCAATCAAGTACTCCGCATAATGTGGTTTTAACAACGGAACATCTGCACACAAAGCTCGAATTGTCAAAACTTATTTAAGCAGGAGATTCCCGAATCGACGAATTGGTATAGGTAGCGAAATTCATGAATTTCCTCCTACATCGCCTGATTTAGCTCTCTTGGATTTCTTGTGGGGTTATGTCAAAGACATTGTCTGCAGAAGAACCAATGACCAGAGAAGACATGAAAAACTGCATTCGAGAAGCGTGCAGGAGTATTACTCCAGCTGTACTCCGCAATGTCAGACGAGCATTCCGCCGTCATCTCGAGTATTGTATCCAACAAAACGGATGTGCCTTCGAACATTTAATACTATAAGGTGTGTGTCTTGATTTTACTGATTGGAACATAGTCCTGTCTTGCCTTCATTGATTACAAAATCTTGCCTTCATTGGCTGGATCGTCTTCTTCTGATCTTATCTTCACTGGCTGGATCGTCTTTTGATCTTATCTTCACTGGCAGGATCGTCTTTTTCTGATCTTACCTTCACTGGCTGGATCTTCTTCTGATCTTGCCTTTATTGGTTGCATTTTTTTCTGATTTTGATTTTACTGATTACGATCCAAGTTCTTTGGACTGGTAGTTTAAAATGGGATATGACCTTTCTTCACCTACATTAGGTCGACCAATCAGAACATATGAACCTATGTTTTTAATGTAAAATTTGAACATATGAACCTATGTTTTTAATGTAAAATTTTCCGCTCTATCGATTCCCATTATCAAAATTAGGACATTTCATTTAAAAAAATACTTTGATTTTGGAATAACCTTGAGGAAGGTTATTTAGGACAATTTCAAGGTCACCATTGGATGTTCTCCTCTGAATGCAACAACTTTTGTCTGGGTCATTTTCTTTGAAAATCACTTCCTTCGAAGTTATTCGGGATGTCCACTTAAAATGGGACACCCTGTATGTTAATTGCATATTAAAATTAAATTAAGAATCAAGTTATTTATTCTTATTCAACAATTCTTGAACCGTACAGCAGCTGTTCTGCGTCGAAAAACGCTTCCTTATCGGTCAAAAGCAGTTCCAGCGCATAATCGCCCCGTCGAGCACAAATGCTACTCCACGAAAACTGCTGTATCTCAGTCAATTTTCCGAATTTCTCTTTGAAACTTGGCATATGTATGGCATATGTATTCTCGATACATATAAAATGAAACCAGGCTTTCGATAGCGCGGACTAGCTCGTGGATCGTGGTTAGGGATCGAAAGCGGTCGGAGAAAAGAAAGAAGACTAGTATTTATGCAACACAGAGAAAGATTTATTCATAAAAACGCAAGAAGGATGTAGATTACTGACAAGCTGTGTGTATATTACAAGACGATAAAAGACAGAGCGAGTGCGTTACGATCTACAGTAAGCGACGCGTATATTACAGAAAGACAGAATGAATGTGTTACAATTTACAGAAAACGGTGCGTATCACAGAAACAGAACAATGACAAAAACCAGCGCGTTATTACAACAAGCGAAAGATGAATTAGCGAAGTAATGACAAATCTAGCGCGTTATAATTACAGCGGTGCGTATAGTACAGCGTTTTAAATGTCGGTCGCGGTGATCCGAAGAGCGGCGCCAGGTACCGGGAGTCGGAATCGATGTGTGATCGATGGGTTGACCCAAATTCGTGGCGTGTTGCCGAGAGGCGGGCGTACGTTTTTCCCGATCGCGGGGATGGTCGTAATTTCGGCGCGTGTGTGGCGCGAGAGATCGCGAGCGCAAGGCGCGGAACCCGCAAGTTTTGAATAGGCGGGAATGCAGGAAAGCACAGCTGCCGAGAACGTTCGGTGGAGGCTGAGAACGCTCAATGCCCTGGTTCTTGCCGTGTCCTTGGAGGCTGGAATCGAGCGGTCGACTGCCGAGAACGCTCGACGGAGGCAGAGAATGCTTTACTCCCTTGCTTCGCCGAAGGTTCGGAGGTCGAGGAACGGTTTAAGCGGTCGACTGCCGAGAACGCTCGGCGGAGGCAGAGAACGCTCTACCCCCCCTTGGTTTCGAAGGCTCGTTTCGCAGATTCAGCGGATCGGAATGCTGGCTGGCGAGCAAAGTGAAATCTTCTTCAAAAGATCCTCTTTTTATATGGTAAAAATCGCATGTTCGAGCATTTTCGACGTTCCTCGGTTTCGTTCGTCGCTAGTTTTCCCCACGCGGATAATGTGGAGCGGAGGATTTGGCGAGCGAGATGCCTATCGATGACATTCGTGATTGTTCGTAGTTTCCGTGAGCTTCCGAACGACAGAGATGTATCGGGCGCATAGGGCCGTTAGTTTTCGATCTAAGATGCTTTTTCAGAATGCATCGTTACACATATATATTTCGTATATATATTTCAAAATATTACATATATATATTTCAAAATATTACAAAACTGAAAAATTGGTTTTTTCTAAATTTCACCCAGTCTGTAGCTATTAAACACGCTTTGTGCGTGTTATGTGTATTATTTATTTTGACCGTAAATAACTTTCTTCATGGTCAGAATCTGACAAAAATTTTTTGAAGTTTTATTCTATATACTTTAATGTATTGATTTATGAAAAAAAAATCGATTTTTTGAAAATTCTAGACCAAGAAGAGTCCTTAAGTTAAACTTTATTAACTTTGTTACTCAATTTTTGACTAATTAATTAATTACTATCTAATTCTCTATCCTATCTCTAATTATTATTATATTATTTATTTATTTATTTAAAATTATTACAAAGTAATACTAAAATATATTGAGACAACATAGCTGAATAATAGATCACAATGCATTAATATATATACATATAGAGACGAACCAAATATGCTTTGATATGTGTGCAATTTCATGTAAGAAGGCATTTGTGTCCCCATATGTACATTTTATGTATTACATCTGATGTAACAAAAGTAATATAAAATTATAATAAAATTAAATAATAAAATAAAATTATGATAAAGTTATAATAAATACTAGTTACAAAGTTTATGTATTTTAATTTCAGATTTATATATTTGATATTTAATTTATTGTCTTTTAAAATATTGTATAATAATAAATAAATATTAAATTTATATTTCTTCACACAGCACACTTTATCCGAGGAGCATCCTGAAACATCTTTTGAATATATGTTCTCTTGATGAATATATGTCCTTTGAATGTCTTTAGGATGACCCTTGGAGATCTGCTGTATGAGTTATTTTCTACTATTGTTTACTTAAACGTCTTATAATTTTTATTTTGTCATTTAAAAAATATTTAGTAGTAGTAGTAGCGAAATTACAGGTGGGCCTAAGAGAGGTCCTTGTGTCACTCAGATCTAAAAGTTCCTCTGTGATTCCCGACTGGTTAACTATCAGTTCCGGCCTAGTGTTCGATAGGCTTATAAGATTGCTTGCCCTCTACAGCTAGATCTTCAGGTTCGAGAAACATATGACCGCAAAGTCTTTTGCAAAATCTTTTGCAAAAGAGCGTAGGGCAGTGGCACGGTGTAGAGGAAGAGCTTCGGATTGTGTTAATACTGTTAATATAGCTTTATTTCTGACTGATATAAATTTTTGGGGAGAGAACGAAACTCGACGTGGTGTCATACAAGACTTCTTCTTGCTAACTAATTGCCTCCCGTTCTACTCTAGCGCCCTCGTAACGCCACGCGTCAATCTTCTAGGAACACTACTCGCCCTCTCTCTATATCGCTTCGCTTGCCGGGACACACGGAATGTGAAGGCTATCTTTGCTTTCCTCTCTGCATTATCTGCATTTCTTTTGCTCGGCAAGCCCGAGCTTGTGCAAGTGTCTTCTGAGAGATACATGGCTCGTGAAGAGTCTAATGCCTATCCTCGGTTTGTCTCTCTTCATTGTCAACAGATATTTAGCTCTGTTCGGTTGAGAGCATTTCATCAGCTGTTTGGACCAGTAGTAATTCTTGTCTCCCTTTCAGGAGCTTAAGTGCCTCCGCTCAAGCCAGTTTTTTCTTCCTACAGCGAACGAGACGACCGTCGACGATCCGCGAAACCAGGTCCTCTTGAGTCCCCAGCCTTGTCAATCCATCCGCAATCTTATTACCGAGGATACCTTGATGACCAGAGATTTATGTTAGGATAATATTTAATTTCCCTAGTCTATTCAAAACCTGCATGCAATCTCAAACTACAGATGATTCCGTAGTGTTCTTAATAAGGGCATTTAGCTGTTCTGTTATCCGAGCAGATGTAAATACGATTGTTATGTCTCCCTCGTTCGATGAAGTTTTCCGTACACCGAAGGATAGTTAACATCTCGGCCTGGAAGACCGTGGCTAGCTCTCTCATAGGAATGCTCTCTCTAGGTTTGTCCTAGACTCATAGATTTCCACACCAAAGCGATCGTTGACATTCGATCTATCTGTAAATCTGTAAGAGTTCAAGATTCGGATCGGTTAGGAAATCTGGTCTTTTCCAATCGTCTCTGGTATCGGTTTTAAAGATTTTGATCAGTTGTTCCTAGGGATTCTATCCTGCTTCTCTGAAAGGATAATTCTGGAAGAAGTTCAGCATCCTTCCATTTACCCTGACACTTAAGTCTGTATGCAGTTAGTCTGACCAAGCAAATAATAAGCTGATCCAGAGATGGAGAACAGAGAATTACTTCTAGCGCTTCCGTTGGAGTGGTTTTCATAGTTTACTTCATAACCCTCTTGATAATCCTGTAGGATCTTGAGAAGGTTTCTAGCCTCTACCTTTTCCACCTTGGGCCACCAGACCACTACTGCATATGTTAGTCTTGATAAGGGTATCATCCTGTATAGCTATAAGGCAACCTCGGGTTTTATCTTTCAAATCTTACTCATAGCTTTTTTACAAGACCACATGGAGATGTCAAATTTATTCTTTTCCTTGAGATATGATTTCCAACTTAGTGTATCTACGACTCCCAGTTATTTCACGGAATTGGCGTATATTAATTCCTTTCCCCACAACTTCAAGGACTTTATGGCTTTAGGTTTGTATTTTCTGGTGAAGATCATGGCCGTGATCTTTTTATTTATTAACCATCCTTTGTCCTTATATCAATTCTGAATTTTTAAGGCATTGTCCATGCGTTTCTTGAGAATGAACAGAAAGTTTTCTCTGGCTATGATGGTCACATCTGCGTAGCCAAAGAAGGGAAACCTACTTCCCTCAGTTTAACTAGGAGTTTGTCCATCACAAAACACCACAGTAAAGAGGAGAGGACCCCTCCCTTCTTGCGGGCATCCGCCGGCCGAACGAGACTGGTGAGTTAGATTTCTACTTGTTAGTATATTTTGTGTTCAATTCAAAAGCGCCTGAGGAACCTTGTGTTTGGTCATAGCTTCCTTAATAGATTTATTTGAGGTGCTGTCAAAAGCTTCCTCAATGTTTATAAAGACACTTAGCGCGTCCTTGGCTCCCAGTTGCGTCTCCACCTCGTTCACAAGATAGTAGGATGTAGGGTAATGTCCGTCGATCTCTCCTATAGGCGTATTGGAATGAAGCCAACGACTTTAAAAGCAAGGGGACAGTCTTTAAGAACCTATCAACCAGTCTCTCCAAGATTTTTAAGATGAAAAACGTTAGGCTGACAGGTCTAAAATCTTTAGCCAACATATAGCTGTTTCTTCCTGTTTGGAAGATTACTTTTGCTACGCTCTAGGCAAGGGGAACATGACTAAAGGCAATTCTGGCTCTTAAAACTCTTGTTGGGGTGGGGGGGGAGGCAATAAAGCACTCAGTCCCTCTTTAAGTAGAACAGGAAAAATTCCGTCTGGTTTTAGTACTTTGTAGAGATTGAAAGTTTTGAAGGCCTATTCGATCCCGCATGGATGTACCACTTAGAATGTCGGAGTATTTATAAAATCATAACTTTTATATTCTGACCCAAGTGATAGTAGCTTTATCTAATTTTTACAACATTACTTTTTATTTTAAATAAAGATAAAAAAAAGCGATAAGCCTACGTACTGAAGGAAAAACTTTTATTGTATATATATATTGTTTATATGTTGTTTATAACATCCGAACACAACAAAATGCATATCATCACAAATAAAACATTTTTATGTAAAAAAACTTGGCGCTGCTAAACCGAATAAGGAAAACAATGAAAATAATTTAATGTAATAATAAATTTAATCTGAATTACATTGAATAAAAACAAAGTTTACTCTTTAAATATTAAAATTACAATATCTTAAACCTATTCCGTATATTCGTTTTGACAACATACAATGCTTGCAAAAAATCAAATTAAATCCTTATATTCTTTAAATCAAAATTATACCATATTTTTTTAAGTTCTAGCATACAAATTTTTTTTATTTAAATTAAATTTTTTTATTTTGTACTATTACCTCTCTTTAACTCTTTGTAATTAAATTTTTTATTTGATTAAAATATACATATATTTGAAAATGATTTATAGAAACATATTCCGGAATATTACATATTAAGGGAAAATAAAAGCTATCATTTGGGTTAAATACATATTATTTGAGTTGAGTTAGATAACGCAAATTTATGATATTTTTAAAAATAAATTACAGCTAATAGAATAAGATGACTTCAATGGGAATACAAAGATATGTATCACTTGGTTCGACAATCGAGAATAAGATGAAACTTGGCGCCTGTTAATGATACCAAATCTTTCGTACAAGTGATACACATATTATTTGGATTGAATAGTATGCCATGGGTTGGATATACAGGGTGCCTCATTTTAAATGATCCAATCCAATATTTCGAAAACTAAACTCAGACAAAAAATGTTTCAGACGAAAGTTGTTTGACTTAAAGGAGGACATAAGATGGTGATTGATTTGATCTTGAAAAGTCCTCTGAAGGTCACAAGAAGGTCACCTTCAATTTCTTAAATGAAAATCCTCATTTTTCATTGCATATTCTTGTAGCTTACCTCGAGAACTTTCCAAAATGTTATAATTAAGTTAAGTACTTGTTAAGTTATAAGGTTAAAAGTTGCAATACAGTAGTTGTCATTTAAATAACCATTTTTACATACATAATCTAAAAATTTGTAGACATAAAATTAAAAAAGGATAATGGAACTGAATTGTACTTAATTCGAATGCATCTTGTGGAAAAGTTCAAGTTACAACTCTGATTTCAATTTGACTATTCAAAATCAGTAATCTGTAACAATGATTTCAGATTAAACATACTTGTTTTGAAATTATCAATTAACCGTCTTTTTTTCTCCCAGAGCACTCATCCATCATAACACAATTGGTTACCTCAACGTATTCGTGCGCTCCTTTGCATATTCTCATCCTTGTAGTAATCATAGTTTTTTTCTAAATTTATCTTTTTATGCAATTTTTCTCCCACGAGTTACCGAGAATTTGAAACTGATATCCCATCGTATCAGCAGAGTAACTACCTCCAAAAAGATTATTCAATTCCAATATACTAACGCAACATTTTCTATCTTAATCGGTCCATCTAACCGGGATTGATCCATGATGACTGATGGCAAAGAATGATCCGTAAACGCTTAAATGTGTCTTAGTCGTCCAATATCAACTAGGATAATTAATCTATCGGCTCTTACTTTATCTTGTAACTTAATGTACGCAATATGCCGGATTATATTTTTATGAAATTGTTGATATTATTCTAGTATTTGAAGAATGCCATAATAATTATCGACAAGCAGCGGTATTGTAGCGTAATCGATTTCCTCATAGACGACATCCAAATCATTGTATAATTTCCAGGTTTGCATTGCGTCAACGGTAACGTCAATGTCAAAAACGACAAAGATATATTAATGTATCAGAAAGGGATAATCCAACAGTATTTGCCGTATTCGGAATGATAGCTATTAATCCATGCATGTCAACGAGGCAAATTGAAAGAGAATTAGATATTCCGAAATCAACAGGTCACAAAATCTTGACCACTCATAACTTCTATCCTTACCTTATCACTCTGACACAACAATTAACACTCAATGATTTTCAACAAAGACTAGAATTTTGTAAGTGGGCACAAATAACGTTAAATCGTGATCGAATATTTTTCAGATTTGTTTTATTTAATGACAAAGAAACTTTGCACAACACTGGACAATTAAATCGACATAATTCTCACTTGGTCTGTTGAAAATCTACATTGGTATCGAGAAGTTATTCATCAACATTGTTGAAGCCTCATGTATGGTGTGGCATATTAAATGGAAACCTTATCGGTTCTTATTTCTTTGACGAAAATATTAATAGTAATAATTATTTACACTTTTTATAACAAAAATTGCTTGAAGATATCGATCTGGACACAAGACAACGTATGTTCTTTTAACAGGATGGTGCACCTGCGCACTGGAGTAGAAGAGATAAATACCGTTTAGGTCTCACGTTCCCAGGTAGATGGATAGGACGCGGTGAACCAGTGTCATGGTGTCCTAGATTTCCAGACTTGGCAAGTCTAGATTTCTTTTTATGGGGATACTTGACAAACGTTATATACTCAAAAACACCCTCAACAAAAAAGAATATGATGGAGCGTATAACTTGCCTACCGTAGCATTCCATGAAATGTACTTTTATTGATAGTTGACATTTTTGAACGTCGAGTTCAATTATGTGTGAACAGATATTTGAACACTTATTAAGATCATAATCCGTTCACATGAAAACTCTGACATGGATCAGATTGGCCAGATCAGTCCCGCGCAATCTTGTCTTAATCAGCCGAATCAGTTCCGATCTTGTCTTAATCGGCCGGATCAGTCCCGCGCGATCTTGCCTTAATCGACCGGATCAGTCTCGATCTTGCCTTATAACTTAACAAATACTTAACGAAAAGTAACAAATACTTAACGAAAAGTAACAAATACTTAACGAAAAGTAACTTAGTTATAGTGTTTTGGAAAGCTCTTCAGATGAGCAAGAATAATGTAATGAGAAATAGGGGATAGAAATAATCCATTTACAAAATTGAAAGCGATCTTCATGTGACCTTGAGAAGATTAAGGTCGAATCAATGACAACATCTTATATCCCCCTTCGAGCCAAACAACTTTTGTCTGAAACATTTTTGTCTACTGGGTTTTTGAAATATTGGGCTGGATCAAAATGGGACACTATATATTATTTGAATTGAGTTAGGTAACGCAATTTCATGAGATATTATTTTTTTAAAGAAATTAAGATTATTATCATTTAAGTTATGATAAATAAAAAATGTACTTAGTTTTATTTTTTTAGTTTTTTAATTGTGTTATTATTAATAAAGTTACTATCACTTGGGTTAGAATGTAGTAATCACTATTAAAATTATAGTAAGTTACCACTTGGGTTAGAACAACAATATTTCCTCCAAGCCAATCATAAATTCGTTATATACATATTTTGAGAGCAACAAATTCGAACGATACATTAGTACAAAATTTAAGCAAGCAACAAATTTTTTTCCAAAAGTTTATTTTTATAATTGCACTGAGGTTTTTTTGTTGTTGTTTAATCTTATTTCGCAAACAACAAATTCGAAACTTGGGTATTTTGAGAGCAACAAATTAGCAACAAATTCTTACGTAACTGTTATGTATAATTTCGTTGCTATGTATATTGTCACACTAACCTTGAACCTTAATCTTCCTTTAAAGTAACATCGTTTTTTGTTTTGTTTTTTTTTTTATCAACGAATTTTTTAGCTAATTGCTGCTCTCTCTCTCTCCAAAAGCTCTCTCTTTTTCTCTCTCTTTCTCTCTCTCTCTCTTTCTCTTTCGTCATAACAACGTTAATTCCCTCTGCGCGATACCTTCGCATTCCTACGCGCGCGCGCGCGTCAAGTCGCAATTGTTGCCTAATTCTTCTTTTTTGCATTCTTCTTCACTGTTCAAGTTTCATCCTCCTTTCTAAATTTCTCTAAAACTCTTCCTGCAGTAATAGTTTTATTTTCAAGTCCTTTATTACCTGTTTTATATAAAAATCTATTTTGTTAGATTGTAAAGTAATCACTAAACCCCTATTAAGCTGGAATCCCATCAAAAATCAAGTTCGCACTAGATAAAAAATTTAGTGCTATTTAGGTGCTAATTTAGTACTCTAGTCTGATTTTGATGCTTGAATCATTTAGTAAGAAATCGCTTAAAAAATACTCATAATCTTATGACTAAAAAATGCTCATAATCTTATGATACATAATCTTATGAGCACTTAATTTTTTGACGATCTGTTAACAGAATTTAGTACTTGGTGCCTGTCGGAATAAGTTAATTATTGTTACAATTAATAACAAATTTTAATCTTGATTTTTTTCTATAATGTTTAATCTACATTATTTTCCGAATACGTGCGAGCAACGAACTCTGTAAGCGTATGTGTCGGACCTGATGGTGCAGTGCTGAACATAGTGGTATTTATTAAATAATGATATATTTTGAAATATTTTTGTGCTATTTGAGAGCACTAAATTAGCACTAAAATTCTGGTACACTTGTTTTTTTTATACGATATATATATTTTTTCTGATATAGGAGGGCTCCAGCTTTCCATTAAGATGAATTCCCCTTTTTTTATGCAATTTCTTGCTAAAGGATTTGAGTACTAAAATTCGAACTGAGGTACTAAATTAGCACCTAAATAGCACTAAATTTTTTATCTAGTGCGAACTTGATTTTTGACGATGGAGAGTCCAGCTTGATAGGGGTAATCAGTTTGTAATAACAATATATATTGGATTGAACGAAAAGTTCATTCCGTTTTTTTGATCAAATTGAAAAACGATATATTTTTTTATTTAGATGTAACTTTATTCCATGTATTTACCATTCTTTTCGATAAATTTTTGTCATCTTTTAGGCTCATGATTCCATCCGTGTAGAAGAACTTCTCAATTTCCTGATTGAAAAATTGATCCAAGTGGTTTTTGCAGGCTTCCAGGGAAACTAAAGTTTTTGCCATTAAGGGAATTTTGCAGGTGAATAAATGGAAATTGGAAGATTATTATGGCGTGAAATAGGACATTCCAGCAATTTCTGCCGAAGTTAAAGAGATATGCGTTCATGGGATTTTACGTTGTCATGATGAAAGATAACACCCTTACGAGCTAATTCTGGATGCTTTTTATCAATTGCTGTCTTCAATTAGTCCAGTTGCGAGTAATATTGAATTAATTATTTGGTTTCTTGATAAAAACTAAGAATTTTCTTCCAGTCCTCGATGTAAAGCATTATCTGCTTCGCGTGAAATTCTGCCTTCGAAGTCGATAATGGACGTTCATTTTGTTCCACGATTTCTGTCGTACGATATTGTTAGAAATAATCCATTTTTATCTCCAGATAGCACAGATGATCGTTATGAATTTGAAAAAAATTCTTTGCTAATTAAAAAAAATTCCATAAAATTGTATCTTTTTCTAGAATTAAATTGAAGTTGTTCTGAAAGAAGTCATTTTTCTGTTCGTAATAGGTTCGAAAAGAATCGCTCACTCACGAGTACTATGTGACACCGCCAACAGATGGACGCGACTCTCGTAAGTAAAAAATCATACCATCGATAGGATAAAAGACGCAGCATTATAAGACTTCTCAGTTATACGTCATAATGATGATGATTTTTTGAAGGTGTGCTCCGAAAAGCTAAAAGAAAAGTATTTTTACACACGCACCGCGCGCGCGCACACACACACACACACACACACACACACACATGCACGCACGAATGCAGAGAGAGAGAGAGAGAGAGAGAGATTAGGGGGGGGGGGAAGAGAGAATATAACCTTGTTTAGTTCTATGTATGTGTGTAAATAGTTTAGGGATCTATAATATTTCTGAGAGATATATATTTGCGTTTATTGAGATATAATTGTAAAAAATTTAAGTAACTTTGGTTTAGAATTATTCCGAGCGTCGTTAGAAGTGGAGCGTCGTAGACATGCGGGCTAAGTTACCTGTTAGCTGAATAGACTATTAGGAAAGAAAACAATGAATCCCGAATTTCTGAGTCTTACTCTTAGTCTTCGGCTTCGTTAATTTTTCCATGCAATTTTTACAGCTTCAGAAATAGAATTCACTTATCCTCGGAGTTCAGAAAAAGGGTTAAGGTTTCTATATGATGCAGGTGACGCATCGGGCCGGAAGTCGGTGGTTTGAGATGGACATGAGAGGAAGCGCCATCAGTAACATTCGAGGACGAATGTATTATCAAGCTGGTCGAACTGTAAAAAATTTAAGGCATTTGGAGTTCGATAAGAATGGAGCGTCGTAGACACGCGGGCTAAGTGGTATGCCTATTAGGAAGAAAAATGAAAGATCCCAATTCGAATTCTGATCGGATCTATTTCTATGCCTTACACTATCTAAAAGCTATTTCGATTTTATTGCGAATTTTTATAGACTATAAAAAGATTTCCTTTTGTATCTAAAAAAGAACAATTGATGGCGCAAAGCGAAATCTTTTGGAATACTTAGGAATGTTTTTAGATCAGAAATAGGACAAAAGAAGAACATATTTCATAATTCAGAAATTCAAGATGAATTATTTTTTGGATTCTTTGTGCTATCTGGGACAATTCGTTAAAAAAATGGATTATTTTCATTCTATTTATACAATAATCGCAGAAATTCGTCCTTCATATTTTTTTCTGATAAATTATGCAATATTCAATTAATGAATCAATCTATTTATTCAAGGAATCTGTGAAGTTAGAACGACATTCTATTAATATTAAAAAAAAAATAATAATTACAGTTTCCAGTAGCACATAGTTATATATTCCTTATAAAAATATAAAAAAAACACATATTTTTTATATCAAAAAATATATACTAACTTTACGAATCTAACACGTCACATTCCCCTCGTCATGTCCCCTCTAAAGTACAAGAAAATACTAAATATTATCATTTTTGGCAACAGTTCCCGTCCAGTACTACTAGAGTTTCTACCATTGAATGTTTGAAAAAAAATTCCAACAATTATCATTTTTTATAGACTTTAAATACTAAATAGCATATCACTTATAGAAAAAGTGTTGTGCTAATTATTTTCCGCGGTTCTAGCGCTTGAAATTATTAATACTAGCAAAATTCTATGCCCCAGAATCATTTTTAAACAAAGTTTCGGTGTTTGCATATTTTTAAATAATTTTTTAATCTCTGGTGCCAGCACAACGCTTGGAGAAAAAATGATGTACTGATTATTTTTCGCAGTTCTAGCGACAGTTCTCGTTAAAGCAGAGTTCTGTGTTCTAGAATAATTTTTCAAAATCAGCACGTCACTTTTTCTTCAAGTATCGTGCTAGCACCAAATGTTATTTAAACTTTTTAAGTTTAAATAACTTAAAAAATTATTTAAGAATGTGCAGATCTCAGAATTCTGTTAAAAAATGATTCTAGAGTATAGAACTCTGCTAGAACTGTTGCTAGAACCGCGGAAAATAATTAGCATGACACTTTTTCTCTAAGTGATGTGCTGTATTTAATATTTAAGAGGATGCTGGAATCGTCTGTAATATCGATCAAACGTACTTTTCTGTTTTCTTCTCTTTATTTATACAGAATAAAAAATCCTTCTCCAAAATAAAAGAAAAAATGTAAATAAATGTGGGTAAATACAAAACAATACAAAAAACATAAAAAAATTTTTTTATTACAATTTCCTGTATAACAATTTCGTTGCATGATATAAGTGATTCTAAGTATATAACCAAATTAAAAGTATTTGCCTACATTTGAATAATACATAAGATTTATTATAAGACCTTGAATTTATGATTTTGAAGTTTCCAAAAGAAATAAATAGAAAAGCACGATCTGACTGTATGATACTGATTATGACTGATGACTGTACGCTATCATTTATGCGATATATAGGATTTTCTCACTCTCATTTAGATATTTTCTCTCATTTTGGAAAAAAATTTTTTTATTCTGTGTAAGAAAAGCAAAAAAATAGAAAATAGAATGTGTATTTAGTCGGTAACAGACGACTCTAGCATCTTCTTAAAGTATATAAAAAATGATAATAGTTGGAATTTTTTTTCAAATTACACTCTAGTAGTACTGACGGGAATTGTTGTCAAAAGTGATAATATTTAGTGTCTTCTTGTACTTTAGAAGGGAAGGTGATGTGCTAGATTCACGAAGTTAGCGCGACATTTTTTTCATTTTTGGTTTTTTTGTAAAAAAATCATGGAATTTTTTTTATTTTTATGAGGAATTGTAGAACTATGAAAAGAAAAGTGCTACTAGAACTAGTAATTGTTTTTTTTTTTATATCAGTAGAATGTCGTTCTAACTTCACAGATCTGTATCCAGGCGTGTGTAAAATGTTCGACAATGGCTATTTGCGATATTTTGAGAATCGAGTCGAATAACACGGGTTATTTTTAATTAATGTCTGAATTACCATCAATCTTGATTAGCCATCCGGAACATGGTACATTGTCAAAATTTCCGACACGAAATGATCAATCATTTTCGGCATGTTTGTTCATTTACGGGATTGTTTCGTATACGACACATATCTTCCTTTTAGTTTTGATTGCATTTTTGCTTTTTTTGAAATAAAAAAAAACAATATAAAATGCACATTATTATTGGCCATTTTTCTCAAAACACAACTAATTTTTAAATCTTTTTTTTTTTAGTGCATATTGGACGATATTAAGTTATTGGCACTGGAGCGAATTGGCAATGGAATGAAGTTATTCGATGTATTTTATAAATCCGTTTTTAAACATAAACATTTTTACAATTACATGGTTTTTTAATATTGAAATTTGAAAACATGATTAACATTTACGAATACAGATTTTTCATCAATTAATTATTTGCGATGCGTACCATACATGTAATAACATTAGAAATCAGGATAATATATATTGTATTATATCAGCACATTCACTACATAGAATGTTCTGTCCTTGAGAGGGACATTTGTTACGAGAACAACGCAAAATCGAGAAGACGCAATAAAAATCCATTCATTAATATTATATCAATTAAGCTTTCTTGTCAAATTCATTAATGAGGGTAGCACTACATATTTTAAGCTTGGTGAAATCCAAGAAGACAATCTCTAATGGTTCTCTTGTTAGCAAAAAATGAAACAAACTTTCCGGTCAATCTAATATATTACTATAATTTCAGTTAATAGCTGAAATTTTTTTTTTTTTTCTTTAGTTTTTCCTTACTATTTTTATTCTTTGTTTTCTGATATCATTTTCAGGCTCATCACCGGCTCTTAACTTGTTATTTTACTGAGTTATGCCTTTATTACTTTTCTATTAGAAGCTAATTTCATCATTTTCCCATTATCTTCCTTTCTAATTTTTTATTACAGTAAAAATAATATATCTCAATTTATAATTTATTGTAATAAATTAATTGCGATATCATGCATATAATAACATCAGCGTACGTACGAAGTTCTAATCTAAAGATGCCCTTACATGGAAGCATCAAGCGTCGAGCATCAAAGCATTGCGAGCATGCGCAGTGAAACATGTTATTTTATATGATAGCATTTATTGTCTATGGTATTTGCAAGATGTAATGCAGAAGATTAAAAAGAAGTTACATTTTGTAATTCGCATCATGTAATGTAAATAAATATATATTTTCAGTATTACATGTTAGAACAGTAATGTAAATTAGAATACAACCTCTTTTATTAGTATGATTAGCGTCAAATAATCGGAGTCTAGAAAGAGATTTAGACTCATGCGCATTAATCTTCTATGTAGATGTTCGACGCTCGACGTTATCATTTGGTACTTTTATGCTAGGTCTACAATGCGAGTCTTAGACTCATTCAGAATCACAAGACCGGTTGCGACAGCTAATCAGCGATCGTAAATATTATTAGCCTATTATCGACGCTTCTTATTGATTGTCATGACCGCTCTTGCGAATCTGAGATTTAGAGCCGGAGCACAGACTTGCATAACGCATAAGAAAATCAATCAATTATAGTCCTTTCAAGGAAAAGAAGAAAATAAAGTATTCTGATTTGTTGATTTTTTTATGTCTTATGCATTGTGCGTTATGCAAGAATCTATGCTTCGGCTCTTAAGCCGACTTAAGCCTACTCTACAACGCCAAGACATAGGTCGTAAAGTGCGGTTGTAAGAGCCTGCTGGGTCCTGTGATTGGCTCCTATTACTTTACAGTCTCATGGCCTTATGTTATGGCCATTGTAGAGCAAGCTATAAGCTCATCGCATAAAATGCATAAGCATAGTATAGCATAAGCATAACATAAAACCGCTGGACCAATGAGAATCTTACATAAATCAAGATTTTTTTGTTGGATATTTATTGATTTAGCGGTTATATGCTATGCTTATACTATATTATGTATTTAATGTACGAGGGGCTTTATACAGGGTGCGTCAAAATCCGAACAAATGGAACAATTTCTCTAAACGAAATTTTATTAACGAAAAAATTGAATATTACAAAAAATTCTTTTACATTTCACGTAGTGGGTCCTTACAGAGTATAATTATTCAATATAGCCTCCATCAGCTTCAATCATGGCATCTATTCTCGATCTGAAGCGTTCGCATGCACGTTGTAGTGTAGCGTTGTCTATATCGGCGAATGCTGCTTCAATAGCATACAGGGTCCTCAATGACGTTACGTTGGGATGCCTGGACTTGTGACCCTTTCAACAACGCTCCACACGTAGTAGTCCAAGGAATTTAAATTTGGGCTATTAGGAGGCTAGAATTCCTTGGACTAATACGATATTGTCTGAGAATCAGTTTTGGACTAAACAGCTCGTATGAGTCATTGATTTGTATCGAAGATCTTCCTCGGCAATTCAACGCATTGTTGATTCGCACCCACAATTGATGCTAATTTTCGCAACGATTGTTCTGGCTCTTCCGAAATCAGCGCTTGGATTCTTTCGACCACTGCAGGGGTCCTTGCGACGCGTTCTTTCGAGTGACTCTCCCTCGCTGGCGTACTGGAACTTTCGTTTGATTGTTCTGAAGCACTATATTTTGTCACAACATCACAAACGGTTGATCTCGGATATCCAAAAAACCGAATTATTTCCGTTAGTGATCGTCCAGCGCGAAGGCCTTCGATAATTGCGGCTCTTCGATTATATTCTCTGCCTGGTGTCGACGCCGCGACCATTTTGAGTTTATGATTGTTTACTAGAAGCATCAAGCTTACTCAGGCTGCGTTCGGAAACATCACCCAACCACGCTAGGGTGTCATTCTATCTTTATTGTTCATTCGACGTAAACAAAGTGACGTTTGGCGGAGGCACAATATGGAGGGAAATTTAAATTGAAATTTGTTCGGATTTTGATGACGCACCCTATTACACACGATTTCGCGAGACGATTACGATAACTTTGGCCTCTCAAAATGAAAGTGATTTTTGAAGGCATTTTTAGCAAGGAACACGGGGAAAATAGTAAAAAATTTCTATAATTAATATTTTATAATCAATTTGTTAATATCTTTTCAATAAATAATGACTGCCGGCTAAAATCTTTTGGAGGTTAATTACTCAAAATTACTTTGGAGGTTAATACCTCAAAATTTTTGAAGTAAAAGTTGGATTATTTTTTTGGGTAATCATTTTTTATATAGATATTTACACAAGTAATTAACTTTTTACACAAGTGACGTTTTATGTGGATTGATAACTTTCTACGCAAAGCGAGATTCAATGCAAACCTATATGTCTAGTTTTTTAGATAGTGGAGCCCCTTCATAAAAGAGATAGAACATACTCCATCCACACATACACTTTTTAACGCAAAGCGAAATTTCACATGAGTTAACTTTCTGCGAAACGAGGTTAGAGCATTTTTTTATTATTTTTTCCGTGTTCCTAACTGAAAATGTCTTCAAAAATCATTTTTATTTTGAGGGGCCAAAGTTATCGTAATCATGCCGATTTCACAAAACGATAATTGTCCGCAGTAACCGCGTGCGTCACGCTCTCACGAGCTATCACTGGCTATCACTCAATTGTCACTTGTATCATTGCCGCAAAATTTGTCGCCAATATTGACTGCGACAATCAGAATAGACAATTAAATTAAAATGATAATCGATGTATGTGACTCCAAGAATAAAATTCAAAAGTAGAGAAAATTACCAATGAGAGCTTCCGCGGGTCTCGATACGTAGAAGAGTAGAAAAAATAATTACAATTAATTTTTCATAATAGTTTTGACTCTTTACCTTGACCGTTTTATATTACTTGAACTTGTGCGGAGGTGTGACTAATCTGAAAGGATTTCTAATATGTTTATTTGCACTGAAGAGAAGTCAAATTTAGTCGAAAACGTTTGCTGACAATATACCAATATTTTACCATCCACCAAGTTATTGTAATTATTTTTTCTATTCTTCTACGCATCGAGACTCGCGGAAGCTCTCATCAGAATAGACAATGCCTCCGATATACTTCGACTCTGAACGTGCACTTATTAGTACAAAGATTCTTTTATTATAGATTAGCGCGCTACGCACGTATCATTTATATATTATGTATTTATATCAAAGTTGTGTTCACTCGACACTCACAACGCTCTTGAAATCATTTCATCCATGTTGTTTATTAAATATTAAACAAGGATAAATGATGTTCGCGAATGTCAAATGGAACGCGTTAAAATAGTCAGAATAAAATATTAAATATAAATTTTATAATCATCACACTTTTTAATATTTTTAGACACAGAGTGAATTATACTTATGTAAAGGAAGGAATATATTATAGAAGAAATTATACATGTAAAAAAATTATATAATTTTATTCAAAAAATTAATGATGACCTTTATCTTAGCGCTTGCACAGAGAAACAAAATTTTTAAATAAAAGTATATGCACTAGAAATCATGTAACGCCACATAATTATCTACATTTTATATCTCAATTTTGAAAAAATCCGATTATTTATGAATTTTACGTAATTCATCTTACAGACATCATTAAATGAAGCTGAAACTGGCCCGAAGAGTTAGCCCGAAACATAGCCAAATATAGCGACCGATTTTAACCTCCAGACGGCCGGCATGGTACCTTTTGAAATACCCTTTTGATCGACCCATATATACGGTCCATTAAAAAACTTTTACAGGGAAATAATCCCCAAAGTTCATTGTATTTAAGTATTTTGAATGCCGGCCGCCTGAAGGTTAAGAAACGCTAAAATTACAGCTTTCTAAGCAGATAAAAACGTTTCTATTATGCACGTAGGCAAAAACATTCTCAGAACGTAACGAAATATTGTTTAAATTGTCATATTTTTTAAATATTTGAAATATTTAAACAATATTTTGTTTAAACAAAAAACAAATAATTTGAATATTTATTAACTTACAAAATATGAAAAAATGTATATGATCTACGTTTTAACATTTAATAATCAATGAAGTAGCTCCCGTAAAAATGAATATTGTTTCCTAATGTATTTCTTAACACCCTAAAAGACATTCATATAAATTTTCAGTCGCATTTCTGTTTGCGTTGACGAGCAATAAACAATTGTCTATCTCGTCACAGTGCTTTCTATAAAGTTTGGCATTTTTTTAAACAATGAAGCAATTGGTGCTCCCTAAAAAATAAATGTCCACTGTGTTTCTAATCTTCTAAGGAACATTTGTGTAAATTTACAGTTATTTGTTTGCGTTGACGAGCAATAAATTGTCCACTTCCCCGCTCGCGGGGAATTGGCTTTTTATAAAGTTTGTCATTTCTTAAAACAATGAATTAATACGTGCTCCTTAAAATATTAATGTGTGTTCCTAACATCTCATAGAACATTTGTGTGAATTTTCAGCCGCTTATTTGTTTACGTTGAAGAATAATAAACAATCATTTATTGCTCTACGGACAGAAGCGATTTTTTTATTTTGTGTGTGTGTGTGTGTGTGTGAAAGAAAAAGAGAGAAACAAAAAGGAAAAGAGAGAAAAAGAGAAAGAGAGAATATATAATTATTTTTGTCCTCGCGTTTAATATTAACCAAGATCAATCAACGTAGAAGTGGCGAGATAACTAGTTTAACTTTAAAAAAAATTTTTTTTATTTTCTTTAATTTTTTAATTTTTTTTAAATTATATATTGTCATATTTTTTAAATATTTTAAAATTTTAGTGATAATGTAAGATAAAAACATTTGTAACATAATACCTCACAAGGGGATGCTGGACAGACGACCGAACTTGAACAAAGTCGATAATACAGACATATCTAATTCAGAACTACAAATGAAATGACAAGGATAACACGATTGTCGATAATGAAAGTGACAAGGACAACACGCTTTTGCTCTACTATACCGATACCGCACACACCATTCACACAAATTTTCATGATACAGTTGATCGTACTTTTCTATTTATTTCTCTTATAAGCTTCAAAATCACAAACTCAAGATCTCATAATATTCTTCTGCATTATTAAAATGTGGGCAAATGCTTTTATTTTGGTTATATACTTAGAATCATTTATATTATGCAATGAATAATCTAGGTGATAACAGGAAACTGTAATTTAAAAACTTTTTTTGATTTTTCGTGTTATTTTGTATTTTACCCACATTTACCCACATTTATTTGCATTTTTTTCTCATATTCTGGAGAAGGATTTTTCATTCTGTATAAAGAAAGCAAAGAAAATAGTAAAGTACGAAATGTGCGGTCGGTAATACAACATCCTCTTAAAATTAAAACTAATAATTCTTTTTAAAAAAAATTAAAAAATTAAATAAAATAAAAAAAATTATCAAATAATAAAATAAAAAAAGTGAGATCAGTTTTCTCGCCAAAAATAATTATTCTCTCTCTTTCTCTCTCACACGCACATACACACGCGCGCGCGCGCGCGCACAAACTAATTAACTAATAAATGATAAAAAATCACTTTCGCCCGTGGAGCGATAAATGATTGTTCATTACTCAACGCAAACAAATAAGCAGCTGAAAATTTACACAAATGTTCTTTGAGATGTTACGAACACAGTGGACATTAATATTTTAGGGAGCACATATTAATTCATTGTTTAAAAAAATGACAAACTTTATATAAAGCGAAACTTTATAAAAGGCGACATTCTGTCTGCGGAGAAATAGACAATTGTTTATTACTCGTCAACGCAAACAAATATGCGATAATAAATTTAGGCAAATCCTTAGGAGATTAGAAACACAGTGGACATTCGTTTTTTAGGGAGCATAAACTGCTTCATTGTTTAAAAAAATGCTAAACTTTATAGAAAACGCTATTCCATCCGCAGGGAGATAAGCAATTGTTTATTGTTCGGAAACGCAAACAGAAACGCAATTGAAAATTTATATGAATGTCTTTTAGGATGTTAGGAGTACAATACATACTCATTTTTGCGAGAGCGCGTACTGCTTCATTGATCATTAAATGTTAAAACGTAGATCTTATACATTTTTTCATATTTCATTATTTCATATTTCGTAAGTTAATAAATATTCAAATTATTTGTTTTTTGTTTAAATAATATTTTCGTTACTGAGAATGCTTTTGCCTACGTACATAATAGAAACGTTTTTATCTGCTTAGAAAGCTGTAATTTTAGCGTTTCTTAAAATCGGTTGCTGCGGCCCTGCATTTCACTATATTTCGAGCTAACTGTTTGGACCAGCTTTCAGTTTCACCATTAATATTAACAATACTAACGTTATGATCATAGATAAAATATTAGAACAATACGTAGTAAAATATAAATCATAAAACTTAAACAATAAATAAATTGACTTATAATTGAAAGTTTTAATAATTTCTTAACTTATTATTGTAATAATTTTATGTTTTTGACATTTGTCGATTTTAATCAGCTTTATCTTAAATATTCTAAAATGATTTTTTAACATATATTTTAAAGTAAATATTGTAGTTGTTAAGTTTTAATAACTACACTTAAATTATTATCATTTTATCTTCCTCACTGTTTTTGTCGCTCTTATCCTTGAATTCAGAATCATTTCCACTTTTACTATATGCAACGTTTTTGGATGATTTTTTCTTGTCTAATTTATTCAAAATCGAAACTTTTTGAACGACTTTTCACTTTTTCTGATGTTTTCAAAATATTATCTAAATTATCTGAAATTAATTCTGCTATTTTAATATACTATACAATATGATGAATGTTTAGATATACTACATACTTCCATAATCTATGATATGTTATTATATATTGTATGTTGCATGTATGAATATGTGTATATAAAGTGTGTCCCAAAAGTTCGGCAACGGTTTAATATCTCGTAAAATATGCATTTTTTTGAAAAATGTTTTATATAAAAGCTGTAGAATTTTAAGTGATACATTAAATAGTAGTATTAATATGATCCTGAGTGGCGTCACCACGGTCAATTAAAGATCATTTTGAATTTTTTAAATGGACACTACTTTTTATTTCACATTCTGATGTCGAGACATTTTCAAAATATTGGTTACAAACCTTTTTTTCATAAAAACTTTTCGAGTTATGAAATTCGAAATTTACAGTACCCCACACCCACCCACCCACC
>JANQDE010000127.1:92760-108440 GCA_037157785.1 Cephalotes varians
CTACACACACACACACACACACACACACACACACCCAGAGGGGTGGGAGGGAGGCAGATATGTGAATTTTAGTAAATTAGTGAGTGTAAATGAAAACAAATTAATAATTATGAAATTAAATCTATTATTATGAGTATCTATTATTATGAATATTAAAATTCTGTTATGATTTCATAATAAAAATTCTAATAGGAATAAGATGGTTATGTAACGAGATTAATTATTCACACATTACAAATTAAAACATGCGAAAAGTCACTATACATTAATTATTTAAACATTACGCATGCAAGCATTTTAATTGATTAAATATTTATAGAAATTTTTTTATGTTTAGCAGAATATACATTATTTTATCATCAAAATGCTGTTATTAAAATAAATAGTATTTTATTAACAAAAAAATGTTGTTTATTTTTAAATAACAAAATTTTAAATAAATGATTTTTTTATAATATATACATTTTTTATAATACATAATAAAAAATTAGATCGATATAAGGAAGAAAACGGCTACAAACGAGCAACAAATTAGGATGTTAAATAAAAATTTTATTCATTTATTAAAATAAATAAGATAAATGGACGTTTCTCTCTACTTAGTCTTCATTAGCAATATAAAGGCAAAGTAAATCAATCAAATTGTTAACAATATAAAAAACGGTGAGTTTTTTCATAATAAAAAATTAGATATTTTACTTGTTTTATTGATCATTTTTTTCTGATCTAACAAATTATTTTCGATTTTCTCTTTCCTTCTTTTATTTTTTTTGCTTTGTTATTTTTCCATTAAGGGCAGATTCTCATGAAACTCGATCCGAAAATTCGATTTTTTTTTATTTCATTTTTTCGTAGCCTATTATGTGTAGAATATATTCCCCAAACCGTTTGACTGAAATAAATTTCATAAAAAAGTTATGGCATAATAATTCGACCACTTTTTTACGCGAAAATAGAGTTTGCGCGGTAGTGTGCATTTTACATCAATATTTTTTAAATGTGCTCCTATATGTACGTTTTATGGTAAGTATGGAACAGTATGAAGTCGAGGAAGGATTGATGTATGGCCCTGGAATTGCTGATTAGCCACAAGGTACATTTTTCTTTCATTAACTCAAAAAAATCGTTAACCAAATCTTTAAATGTGTTTCCTGAAAAACGATGTTTTTAATATCTGTCTCCACGATAACTTAACAACTACTCAATGGATCACTATTTTTTTATTTTTATTTTGAAGTTCATTTAATTTATTGGAGGATAAACCTAAATGCAGATAATATTTGCTGTTTTTTTTATAACACTTTAAAAAGCGAAAAAAACGTGAAAAAACGGTACCGAAAAATTGCATGTCCGCCATTTTTTTAATTTTCGACTTTTTATTGATATTGTTGGTACAACCTCCAACAAATATTATATATTTTATAAAAATTTTTGGTTTTTTGATTTCAGATAATTTCTACAAGTGCTACAATGGAGACTGATAAGTAACCTTTTTTTAAAACGGTCGCGTTACAACATGTATAAACAATTCCCATGACGTTATTATTCTTTAAAAAAATTTTTTTTTGTACTTTAAAACTCAATAAATAAGTGTCAAAAACCTTAAGTTGTTTATTTACTTCCTTCTATGAAAAAAAAATTCAAGACAATCACCTTATTTTTTGGTGGCTTGTTGAGAACCTCCCCTTAATAACTTTAATGTTCGTATCAGCATTATGTTGATTGCATTGTATTGTTATCTGTATTTTTACTGTAATTTCACACACACACACACACACACACACACACACACATCTTTGACATCATTCTTTTTATTTTTGTTCTTTTTGTTTTCTTTCTTTCTTTTTTGTTTTTGTTATCACATTGTCAATCTTTTTCTCATTCTATTTTATTTTCAACTTGTAACATACAATTATATACCACAGCTCCGTACCATAACTAATCGTTTTATCTTATTATCTTATTATCAATAAACAAAATAATATTTATAAACATAAAAATATTAAAAATGAATGTAAAATATAGCTTATATCAATTTATTCTTAATTTATCTCTGGTGAAAAAATTTTTTATATTTTTTTATATTTTTAATTTCTGAAAAATATCTTAAACTTTTTTAGATTTTATAAGTTTTTAGAAATTATAGAATGAGAAATTCTAGAATATTTCAGAATTTATTTATACAGAGAATTTTAGAAAAAATATAAAGATTTTTTCAATATTTCTGAAAGTGTTCCAATTCACATAAAAAAATTTGACAATGTTTTTTTTTTAACTTTTAAAATTATATAGAAATTCTGAAAAATTCTGACATTTACATAAAAATTCTGAAAAATTATATGAAGAATTCTAAGAAAAATTCTCGTCGGGGATGTTTCGGTGTTGTTTCTCTATTTCTTATTACTTATTCTAATTTCTTATTACTTATTAATCTGTTATCTTTCCGTTGTTTTTTTTTTCTTTATACTTTTATTTAACTCTCATTTGTTCTAGCCCTACTCCCATATTATTCTTCGTGCCTTTATCTTGTTTTCTTCAATCTTTCCCGGTAAAAAATTTTTTATGTGAGAATATATAAATATATATAAACATATATAAACGTATATAATTACATACGAAATACGTATTATTTTAATTTGAGCTGTGACATCTTACTCGTAACATCAGTATATGATTTTTCTGCAAGTCTTTGCTTAATAGTAGTATAATTTAAAAAATAACTCATAAAACGATTTGTTATTTTCTACAAATTTAATTTTTTTCTTACACTTTTGTTCAAGTCACAGTTCCAGCTTCTTTCTATTTTTTTTTTTTTTTACATTATCTTCGATCTTTTTTCTCTTTCTCTCTTTAACTTCGAAGCTTCCTACATAATAAGTAGCTTTCTTTCCAGATTCTGTACCTGTTATAAAACTTGTTATATTACCTGTTACATTAGATAAGTAATCACTTAAGATTCCTGCTTATTCATCATTATTATACTATTTCAGATTGTGACGTGAGAAACAAGAAAACATAATAAGGATTCTTGCGAATTATATTTTAATAGAAATATTTTTTAATAAAACATTTGTAATCGATAGAATAGACTTCTAAAATATTTAGGTATGTATATACTTATATTTATAGCTTATTTTGTTTTTAAGAGGTTATATTTATAGCTTATTTTCGTTTTTGATTATACATAATTTATTTTTAGATATAACAATTTATTAATTAAACAAAATAAAAGGATATTTTTCCATATATTTTACAAGTCCGTTTTATTGAGTAAGTTGTTTTATTGAAATATATTTCCATTTTAATATATTTTACGAAAATTTTATTATATATTTTCTTGCTTTTGTCATCATAATCTGAGATAGTAATGTTGGTGAACAGGAGAACTAAGTAATAGTTTAATTAGTAACTATAATTATCTTTTTCTTTCTTTCTTATCATTTTTTTTTGTACCATTTTCATGCTTAGTAACATTACATCGGTTTCCACATTATTCTGTTTTTTTACTGATACCCTTTTGTTATCATTTTTCTTATCATAAGCGGCAGTTTATTTTTTTTCTATTACCTTCCTTCATAATTTCTTTTTGCAATAAATAATATATCTCATTAAGGGGTTAGTCCATTTGAAAAATTCGAAAAAAAATTTTTTTTTGCTTAAAAATCGATAGTTTAGAATCTTGAGAATATTTTATCCAAAAGTAGAATTCCAAATATTAACGAAGATACAGTTGATTATGTTGAGCGGTGCACAGCACCGCTTAACATGGAATGGTGCCTCCTAATGAGACCTCCTAAAGAGGCCATTTTGACGACAAAATCGTTCCAAGCCCAGGAGGATGCTTTAGATGCAGAAGGTTTACTGTATGGCCATATTGCTGACTAAAGGTAAAATCTCAAAATTATCATTTTATAAAAGAAAAATCTTATTTGAAACTATCACGTTTTTCTCAGAATGGTTTTTCAAAAACGGTGGACACCAGAACTACTAACACAAAATTTAATCTAAATGTTTTGAAATTTTGTTCAGTTATTGTCAATTGAATTATCTAAAGAAATGTGATTTTTACGATAACTTACATATTTTTTTGTAATCCATACTTTTATGTTGAATTTTTACATGAAAATTGGACTCTTTTTTTTTCGTACGCATCATTTTCACATTTTTCAATATTTTTTAATTGTGACTGGTATTTTTTAAACAAATTTAATGCAAATTAAGATTAATTAATCAAATTTTTATTACAGTATACTTTGGAGTCGTTCTGCTTCTGTCCACCGTGAATCATGTGTAGGACTCGGAAAAACATATCGTAGAACCGCCGTTTGTTTTCCAAAAACATAATTTTTACATATTTTGTACACTAAACTAATAAATAAGTATAAAAAAAATTTTTGTATCATGAATAGTTTTTTAGTAATCAACTCCCAATGTAAGATATGATTTTGAGGCCTCCAAGGTGGACTAACTCCTTAACAAGAAGTTTATTTTTTTAAAACTTATACAAAAGACATTTACATAAAAATTTACATGAAAAATTAAAAATTGTTTTACCTATCTTATCACATTTATTATTTTCTTCCTCTCCATACGCAATGTGCAAAGTATCAATTTTATACGTCTGTAACCAATCTGAAGGTGACTACCGGGTAGATAGACCAAAATACAACGCCGAATGGCTTAATTCAAATAAATTTTAATGATAACTTACAATAAATTACATGTACCGCTATCTCTTACGCGAATTAAACGGCCGATTCGACGGCAAGAGGGGAGAGCAAGATGAGTGGACGAGGTCCGCCGCCGAGCGCTCCGCCGACTCTCAATATGACCGCGCTGCAGTGTGGCAAGATGTACCGCCCGTGCTCCAGGGTGATCAGGGCGTAGTTGTAAGCCCTTCGACCTCTAGAAGGTGCGCTCCGGGCTCTACTGGTCCCACGAGCTGGTGGCACAATTGGGAGCTTCTGACCTCCTGGTGATGAGCCGGACTCGACTTGAACTGTTCCAGCTTCCCCGTGTATCTCACCGGCCAGTTACGAGAATAATCTTGAGACACCTTAGGGCCTGTCTATTCGACTATGTTCGAAGAGCTTCTAAAACTCGGAGAGAACCCACTGCTCTCCTTTCCTCGAACTCGGCGTATTCCCACTCTCGCTCTTCGTATACTCGGTCCGTTCATTAGCGTCCAACTACTCTATCGCACTCTCTTACACCTCGCGTTACATGTCATACATGATACATTTTGCAAAATAACAATCATCTGCACTTACAATCTGTCATATAAGAGCGTCGTCTGCATATCTGAAAGAAAAATTATTATTTTTAAAAAATTTATAAATTGATTTAAAAGCACTAAAAGTATTATGCATTTACTTAATAATTCGTCCAGTCTCCATTATTGTCGAGAATGCTGCCACCGTTTTAACATACTTTCTATAAAATTTTACACATATTGCGGTAACCGTCAGGTACCTCGAACATGGCGAACACAACTACTTTAAAATGAGTACACGCTTTCTTTGAAATTTCCTCTTTTTTTCTTTCTCTCTTTTGGCCTGTGAATTTCCGATAAATATTGATGTATATTTTCGATTCGTCACGCGCTTGACTCCGATTGGCCGTAATATATAAGGAACTTTTTTCCAATTTAAATTTTAATCTCTTGATGAGGCATACACATAATTTCCAATTAAACTTCTTAACGAGATATAATATCATAAACAACCTTAAAAGGTTTATTACAAATATCACGGATTAAAATCCGTATATGCGTGGATTCGAACTCGCGATCCATTACTTACGAGTCCGTTGCTCTCACAGTTTATATCAAAAGTACCAATTTACCGCAAAATGAATTTCTACCGCTGTCGAATTTGTTTTAACATTTTTCACATTTTTTTCCCAACTCTGTCTACAAGCAAACATTCGATATACCGATGGGATCTTCTTTGTCTCCCATTATGCTGATATTGTTATTTATAGCAAGATTTAGAAATCCATACACTAAACAGACTTAAATTAATTTTACCATTTTTTGTAAGATATGTAGATGATATTGTGTTGGCTGTTTTCGATAAAATCACACCCTCAATATGTTCAACAGTTTATCACAGCAGATTACAATTTACCATTAAACACAAGAATAGTCTTAGCTTTCTAATCCTTTGAGTGCTGAATACTCTCAGCCGAAGCGCTCTGTGTGGACGAGCGGCTAGCGGTTGCGATTGCTGGGGACAGAATACTTTTTTGTTAATGTGAACTCTGTTGATTGATTATACAAAGCGCAACTAAGTTATAATTGTAACTCAGTTACGCCAAATTAAATAATGAAAGAAAGTTATTTTTGAGCATAAATTATTTTAGTTAGAAACACATTAAAATTTAAAACATATCTTAGCTTAAAAAATATATGCATCTGATTATTTGAATTCAATAAATATGGAGAACTTTAAACTTATATTTTAAACAATAAAATATTCATTTTTAAATTACATAAATGTTTTATATCTACACTAAATTTATTTCGTAAAAAATAAAACTTTTATATATATTGATAAAATTAAAATTGTTTAAATATTTTGTAAAAATTTAAAACAATCTATTTTCAAAATATTTTCTATAATTTTTATAGAAATAAAGCCTTCGAGAATTTTTATAAGTTTGACATTAATATGGCATTGATGCCACATTCGAATACGCAAGTGCGAAAAAGTGTCCCGTCTAACAATACTGCAACAGTTGATGTAAATGGACATTTTTTTTTTGTTTTGTTTACTGTCGCTGCTAAGAAATGAACATGTATTCATCTTATACACTGATAATTGTGTGCAGTACGTGAGAAATCGAAAAGATTGACAAACGCATATATGCGTCCATAGTCTTCCACCAATAGCTTTCGCCGGATGCGTTTATAGCACTCAAAGGAAACTTATTAATAAGTACTGGTAACAAATTAATTATTGATTGATATCGAAAGAACATCTTTTCAGATAGATATTTATCTACTCATGCTATTCACATTGTCACAAAATTGGCACTATGGCTTGGTGGACAGAGCAGTCTTGCTCTCTCATCCAAAATTTTAGAAGAAAAATCTTGAATTTGTCTAATATACTACTAGACAATACTTTTCCATTAAATGTAATCTTCAATAAAATAAATAAAAGATTAAAAAATTTTTCAATTCTAAACTGAATTCTAACACTAATAAACAAAATACTGATAATAAATCTGTTGAACATGCTGAGAGAAAATATATATTTATTCCGTATAGAACGTATCTGTGTGTGTGTGTGTGTGTGTGTGTGAGGTTGCGTCTGTATTTAGCAGAAATAAATTCATTGTAGGTTATAGATGTCTTAATAAATTTGGCAGGTTTAGTAAAGTTCAGAAAGACAGAAACATTGATGGATAATAGTAATAATGTCATATGTAAGATATCTTGTATAGATTGTGATGCATCGTACGTGGGACAAATGAAAAGAAAATTAAAAAGGAGACTAAACGAACACGTTAAAAGTATTAGATTAGACCCACAAAAACACTCTGTTATTTCAGATCATATATCCAAACACGGTCATTTAACGGATTAGGAAAATGTTAAAATTTTAGACTTTGAATCAAAATACCATAAAAGATTAATTTCAGAAATGATACACATCAAAAAACAAAAATAGTCTTAATTTAAATAGAGATAGTTGCTGAATGAATCTTATTTTAACATATTTGATAGACTTGTCAAAGATACATAAACATTCTGTTTCGTTATTTTTAATTTGTTTATATCCTGGTCGCTATAACGCTTATTTACGTTTCAAATGCTATGCGAGATGGACGCTATTACATCGCTCGCTTATTGTAAAAGTTTCAATCGGTTATATCTTTATTGTAAGTTATCTAATAATTTTTTCCTTCATCTTTGTTTATTTGAACATTACTTTTTACCTCTATTTCTCACTCGGTTTTTTATTAGTTTCACTTTCGGACCTCAAAAACCGTTATAAACTTAAGAAAATTTTTGAAGTGTTAATACATTGATGTTTATAGTTAATTTAACAGTTATTTTTTCGAAATGTTAATTTACCGAATTTACGTTATTATGACTGTTAAATTTGTTTACACTATGTAGGTTTAAAATTATTATAATTGATGGCTGATATATGATGACTAAATAAAGCCAAAACGTTCCATTTTAGATTCTCGTCGGATTAAAGAATTTATTAATGCTATATCTTTATTAATGCTATATATTTATGCTATATATTTATTAATGCTATATCTTTTTCTTGCTCGTTTATTGATCTATCTATTTATTTATGTCTTTTTCTTCCATTATATTATATGTATAAAATTTGAAAATTTAAAATCGAAATTATTTTAATGTTAACATTAATTTAATTCAAAATCAAAATTAATTCTGTTAATATTAGTTAATATTAGACAATATATTAATATTTTAATTTTGATTTTGATTAATTTTGATTTTGAATTAAATTAATTTTAACATTAAAATAATTTCTATTTTATTACCTATATTAATTCAGCACTTCAGTATATCTTTTGTATCAATATAAAAAAATCTAAAATGACAATAATAATTGAAGAAGGCTTATAAATCTAAACAATGTAATAAACAAAGTTAGAAATAAGGCCAACGAACGAATGAAGGTCAAAACAAGGTCTAACAATAAATGCTAAACAATATTTGTAAAAATTAATATAATTTATATAATGAAGAAAAAATGGGTGATGAGAGAAATGCGCAATTCTATATTTTAGAATATTTTAATACGTAAATTTACAACATATACAGAGTTTAAAGTCGCATTAAATTATAGAAAAAATTTTGACAAACAATATATATTTTAGTGACGTTTCGCGATCCAAGTTTGAATCACTTTTAGCAAAAAAAAGGCGACAAACATCCACATCTTTCTCTATTCTATGCAAATTGCTGCAGTTTGAGAAAATTGTAAAAATTTGTTATCCAATAATTACATGAAAGCTGGATGGAAGATGTGACTGTGTCATCTTAGACTGGAATAGCGAATAAAATATCCATAAACTTGCAAAGTTTAAATCAAAAATATCTTCAATCATTCATCTCGGGGTAACAGCAGCACGTACAATAACAAAAAACATCGTACACGGATTAGTAAAAAAATAAATTAACGTAAAAAGAATATTAAAAAATGGTCATAATTTAATAAAGAAATTTAATAAGAAAGCAAAAACTAGTCAGTATTATACAATGTCAAGAGGTAAAATGTAAAATGAAACGTCAGCAATAAAATAAAGAGTGAAACATAGATCGCATGATGTAAAAAAGATCAAAATTTGTTTATAAATTGTTAAGTATAGCAGAATATGTAAGATCCAAACCGTCAGTGTTTGTTTATAAAGTGAGACCATTCTTTTGACATTCTTTTACGACTTATATGTAACATCTTGGAAACTAACCGTTTATAATAAAATCCATATCCAAAATTCCGACATTGTCTCAGTCGAATTCGTGATTGAGATGCATCCTATAATCGGAAATTACAGAGTAATAATATTATTGTTTCGGATACAATTCTAATCTGATACAATTATATTTGAAATTCTAATCTTTAGTTGTCTAGCCGTTTGTTTCACACAGGGAATGCATATTTTTTAATGAGAGGATGAGGTGATCGATTAAAATCGTACAAGGATGTGAGACGGCTTTTTAATAAAATTTTTCGTAATCAAGATACTGCCATTTCAAAATCGAAGTGTAAAAGATTGTGTTTAGTAGAATACTAAACCAACATCAGTAACAAAGAGAGAAAGATCCAGAAAAATCATTAAATGTTTTATAATTTTTCATCGAAAATTTGCATGATTCTACAAGGTAGGACAGCAACATAAATCAAAAGTCTGTGCTTAAAATATTGGAGAAATTAATAAATTTTATCTTTGTAAAATCCATCTTGTGCAAGAGCTAAGTGATGATGATTTTGATAGGCGCATTGAATTTTGTGAATTGATGATGAAAAGAATAGACGAGTATCCTACTTATCTATAAAATATAGTTTTTTCATAAAGCAACATTTCGGTTAAATGACTACGTTAATACACACAATTGTAGATTCCGATCACATATAAATCCTCACTAGATTCAAGAAGCACACACGTACAGAAGTATCCAGAAAAATTGAATGTTTGGGCAGATATTTTGAACAACATTCTCATAGGTTCATTCTTTTTTCTATCTAAAGGAATTTAATAGTAATAAAAGATGAGAATATGCTAAGAAATGAAATAGTTTCAGCGATACAAGCAATTATGATAACTTCGAGCATGATTTCAACAAGGTGTTACGTTATATTACGAGAGGAACGTCCTTATCTGAACACAGTGTTTGCTTATCGATGGATAGGTAGGAGAGGATCTATAGAATGGCCTCTTCGATCATCATATTGATCTCGATTACTTCCTGTGGGAAGTAAAGACATTTAAAAGACAGATTAACGAATCCACGGAATCTGAATGATTTACGAAATTAGATTTTTGATGAAGTTCTTATCTATTTTACTTACTGATTACATTCAAAATGCTGTTTCATCTTTAGGATAGCTTGTTAAACTGTTGCTGGTAAACATGCTGGTACATTTTGAACAATGGCTATAAATCTTTTCAGTCTTGCCTTCGTTGATTGGACAATTGCTGATCTTCGTGGGCTACATCTTGTCGTAAAAAACTCGATAATTTTGAAATAGCTTACTTAAAGTGGATAAAATTATAGTGCTTTGGAAAAGTCTGAAAAATGACTGTGAGAATATGTAATAAAAAATAGAGAGTTTTACTTAAAAAATTTAAGGTGACTTTGTCCTGACCTTGGCGACTCTACCCAAAGTCAAACTGATAACTTCAATAAATAAATTCTTCCTTATTCTGTATATGATTATCATTAATATTTAAGTGGACGTGCTCCTCGAAAAAAAATTGTACCAAACTATGTTCTTATTTCAACCCAGCGATAATAATTTTAATTAATAATTCTCCTTTAAAAAATGATATTAAATTGCGTTACCTAATAATATATTATTTTTAATGTTTGAAATCTTAAAATGCGCCAGTTAGTAAAAGAACAATTTTTAATAAAATTCAAGTGATATATCTTTCTCATTCAAGAGTCTTCCTATTCCAATCTAAATGATAATTGCTTTAATTTCCTCTTTAAAAAATAAGTATCACAAAATATTACATTACATGACTCAACTCAAGTAATACGTATTTTTTTTAAAATATGAATACGAATATTATGAACTTGACAAATGTATATAAATTCACACAAGAAACATTAGCACATATATACATACGTGGGCGTGTGTATGCCTGAACGACGTTTTTTAAATGTAAATTTCCAGATTCGAACTTTGCGTCGTGATATCTCCGCTCATAGAGCACGCAGAAAAAAATAAAAACACTTTTATTGTACAGGGTGTATTAAAAGTATGGAAATAGTCAAATTTCTCGAAAGCATTTTTAAGAAAAATGTTTCAGACAAAATTTGTAGGATTTAAAAAGATTTATTCACTGATCACATTTGTTTGTTCTTGGGTGGCGTCACCAAGATTAGGTCAAGGTCAAATCAATTTTTTTTAATGGAACCCTATTTTTGATTCCAGAATATAGTAGCTGGTGTCGAGAGCTTTCCAAAACACTATAATAAAATTATTTTTCATTAAGTACTTTTCGAGTTGCGAAGTTTGAATGTTAAAGTATCGCCGGCATTAGCATTACCCAAGGTGTACTGCGCGGAGATTGCCCGGTCGGATTTACACCTGTGCGTGTATGTGTAAAGGATATGTGATTTATTTGATAAAATGTTCAAATTCTTCTTCTTTCTTCTGCTGTTTGACACTACCCTAGTCGCAGATAAAAATTTCTAAAACATTTCGTCTCATATCTGCTGAGATAAAACCGATTTGGTGTACTATTCGTTCTATAAAATCCGCTAAGTCGGCAGGCTTTGTCGCGTATACACTGTTTTTAAGATATTCCCATAAAAAGTCTGGCTGTTTTTCAAGCATACGGAAACGGTAGCCTAAATACACCGTTACAAATTATCAGTTTCCGTAAACTGTGTACGCGACAAAGCCTTGCGTATTATGACACACTATTAAGTAACTGAGTGTAATTTTAGTGGCAGAGTAGTATTGTTTGAAACAGAAAGAATTACATTACTGATGATGTGAGGAGATCTTGTTAGATCTTTTGAGCAAGTAACTATTTTATTTAATTTATCCAGATTGTGAACTAATTTCGAAGTCTACAGTAAATGATCAAACGATTTCAAGAAACAGGATCCGTCAAGGATCGTCAACGCATTGGCAGACCAAAATCAGCGACAAATATCGATAAGAGTTTGAAGATGATGTTTGTCAAACATTTGTGGAAAATCTTCATTCTCAACTTTAAGAAAGGCAGCACTATGGCACTACTGGCATAACGTTAGTGCAATAAATAAAACGGGAGGCAATTTGAGTGCTTTTAGTTGTTTCAAACACATCAGCAATGATATGCATATAATAAATATTTATGGTTTTTTTTTTTTATTTAAACAGAAATATTTGTAATCTTTTGTCAAAGTAATATTACATATTTATTATTACTTACTTTGATTTAAATGCTCATAAAATTTAAGAACAGTTGCAATCGTGTGACGTGTTTAATATTTGTACTGCGTATTCCGCTTTTATTTTAGAAATTAGAGCCAGATATATGTGTTTGTCTACTAATTTTTCTAATATCTTTCTATGTTGCTTCCGTAGAGAAAAATATTTATTTTATATATCGTTGTTATTTCTCCCATGAGGCACTACTTTGTGATTTTTTAATCTCTGGAGTCAGTACGAATTTGGAGGAAAAGTGACGTACTGATTATTTTTCGCAGTTCTAGCGACAGTTCTCGTAAATTCTAGCAGAGTTCTATGCTCTAGAATCATTTTTAAACAGAGTTAGAATAGAACTTTGCTAGAATTGTCGCTAGTACTGCTAAAAATAATCAGCATGTCACTTTTTCTCCAAGTGTCGTACTGATTCCAGGAAGTAAAAAATTATTTAAAAATATGCAGATCTCGTAACTTCGTTTAAAAATGATTCTGGGACATAGAACTTTGCTAGTATTAACGATTTCAGACGCTAAAACCGCAGAAATTATTTAACACACTTTTTTTTCTGTGTTTAATATACAAAATCTATAAAAATGGTAATTGTTGAAATTTTTTTTTTCAAATTACACTCAATAGTAGAACTGTAGTAGTATTGATGGGAATTGTTGCCAAAAGTTGATAATATTTAGTGTTTTCTTGTACTTTAAAGGGGAATGTGTCGTGCTACATTTGCGAAGTTAACACAACATTTTTTCATTTTTGATTTTTTGGTAACAAAATTATGGAATTATGGATATTTTTCTTTTTATGAGGAACTGTAGAACTATGAAAAGTGCTATTAGAATTGTAATTGTTTTTTTTTATATTAGTAAAATATTGTGCCAACTTAATAGATCCTATCACGGTCAATGTTTGGAAAAACCCTCACTATAGCCCATGCCTTTCTTGCAACATGCCTTTTTTTACGTAATATATCGAATATATTCACTTGCACACATATAAAATGCATATATGTGTAATCAACAATGTTACACATATGTGATGCTGGGCTCTCAAAATAAACCTCTGTGTCACACATATGTGACGCGTGATAGTGAATGTTAAGGACAAAATTATTTTTATCTCCTTTTAGTAAGTAATCAGGTAAGTAATAAGGTATTATTTTTCGTCCTTTTATAAAAAAATTATTTTTATATATTTGTTTGGGGAAAAAGTTTCTTCGTATTCTCCCGGTAGATGGCTTTAGAATCGCATAACTCTGATAATATTAATCGGATCTGGCAATATTTGCGTGCGGAAGGTGACATATCACAGAGTAATTTAAACAAAAGTTATGATACTTGTTTATTCAGTCAAAAGTTATTGCATCTTGAAAATGAGTAAAAATAAAGAAGAAATTAATTTTTGAAATTTTACAAAAAAGAGAAGGCTTAGGCTGCTAAAAAAATTTGTGATGTTCATGAATATAATGCAGTATCAGTACGTATGACACATCTGGTTCAAGCGTTTTCAATCTGGAAATTTTGGAGTCAAAGATGCATTTCGCTCTGGTCGACCAATCACTGGAAAAGTCGATGAAATCATGGAAAAAGTTGAGCAAGACCGGCACATTAGCAGTTATGATATCGGTAATCTAAATATCAACCACAAAACAGTTTTAAACCATTTAAAGAAGGCTGGATACAAAAAACTCGATGTTTGAGTGATTTAACAGTGAAAAATTTAATAGATCGAATTTCCATCTGGGAGTCATTGCTAAAATAGAACGGAAGTCGAATCATTTTTGGAACGGCTTATTACGGGCGATGAAAAATAGATCATGTACAACAATAATGTACAAAAAAGATTGTGATCGAAGCAAGGTGAAGCTCCGCGAACGGTGGCCAGTATTGATGCTAAGAAAAGTGATGCTCTGTGTGTGTGTGTGTGTGTGTGTGTGTGTGTGTGTGTGTATGTATGTGTGTGCGTGTGTGCGTGCGTGTGCGTGTGTGCGTGCGTGTGCGTGCGTGTGCGTGTGTGCGTGCGCGTGCGTGTGTGTGCGCGCGCGTGTGTGTGGTGGGATTGGAAAGGAATCGTTCACTACGAGCTGCTGCCGCTCGGTCAAACGATTGATTCTAACTTCTACTGTCAATAACTGGAAAAATTACGGCAAGCAATCGAGAGAAAGTGACCAAAATGATCAAGAGGAAAGGCGTCGTCTTCCACGTCACGACAACGTCAGATTCTACATATCTTTGGCAATCCGTCAAAAATTGAAAGAACTTGGGAAGTTTTGATGCGTCCACTTTATAATCCTTGCACCATCAAACTTCCATTTGTTTCAATCTCTATAAAACTCTCTCAATGGTGTAAAGTTGACTTCAAAAAGAAGCCTGTGAAAATCACTTGTTGCAGTTTTTCGCCCAGAAAACATAGAAGTTCTACTAACAGAATTTTACCTCAAAAATGGCAGAAGGTGATCGAACAAAACGGCACATATTTGGTTTAATAAACTTCATGTGAAAAAAACTTGTTTCACTTTTGCATTAAAATACAAAGAAACTTTTTTCCCAACCCAATATATCATTACACATTATTATATATATTATTACACATTATTTGCTATGATCTATTATTGTGCGATTTGATTTAAAAAAAAATAATAATAATTACAATATTATGTATCAAATATTGTGTATATGAAATGTATGTGCGTTTTACATACAGAGTGTCGGTTAAATGGGAGAGAAGCTTCCCCAGGATGGAGAAGAAGTCAAAGAGAACAAAAAAGTCTTATATCATTTTTGAAGTTTTCGCAAGAGTTAACGAGTTATTAAAAATTGCCGTATAAGCCCCTACTGGTTAATGCAAGCGCACGACGAGATGCGGCCGCCTAACCATCGAGATTGCTAGACGCGGGGAGTTGTTTATTACAAGCGGCAATGGCTGCACACGAGCGGCGCGTAACGCTAAATCCCCGTTCTAAGCTATGATAATTTCTCGCCTTCTTTTTATCACAAAATAAAATTTTCTAACGGCATAAAAAAATGTTTTGTGCGT
>JANQDE010000127.1:108650-154241 GCA_037157785.1 Cephalotes varians
GTGCGTGCGTGCGTGCGTGCGTGCGTGCGTGCGTGCGTGCGTGCGTGCGTGCGTGCGTGCGTGCGTGCGTGCGTGCGTGCGCGCGCGCGCGCGCGCGTGTAGGTATATATGTATACATACATGTCACAGAAAAATATCAATTCTATTGCTTATAAAAGCGATTACTCAATTTACTTTTTTCTTTTAGTAAGTAACAGTTATGTTTAACAAAAATTTTTTTTTTAAATTGGGGGAAGAACTTTCTGTCTTTAAGAAGAAAATTTTTTTGATAATAGTCTTAAAATACACATTACTTTACTTGAAACAAATAATATTTAATTAACATTTTTCTCTATATGTACACACATACAAATTACATACTGTAAGTTACTTGAATTAAATAAATATTACTTATTTCAAATATTTCATAAGTTCACATATCTGCAAATCTTAAGTTTAATTTTTCAATTAAGACTATTACATTACAACAAATATTTGATTTGCTCATTATTAGATCTTTCTTCGATAAAATTTTATAATATTCGAAAGAATAAAATTTTTTTTTTTACTACATGATAATGAATTTTTTCGAAAATTTGTGATGAGTACGTGCATACAAGTATGTACACAGAAAATGAAATCAATTCTATCGCTTAAAGCGATTATTTAATAAATACCTCTCAATCTCGATGGTCTCGTTATGCGCTTGCATTAGCCAGTGGGCCGGGCTTATATGGCGATTTTTAATAATTAATAACTCGTAACTATTGCGAAAACTACAAAATATAAAACTTTTTTGTTTTTCTTGTTTTCCAAGTATAAGACTTTTTTGTTTTCCTTGACTTCTTTCATGCTCCCAATCCTCCTACTCCATTTAACGGACACCCTGTATATGTATATCTATTCACAAATATACGTAAATATAAGCATACTCATTTGGTAAAGATAAATATATAACATGGATCTCTCACTCACCCACTTTATACCACATAAATTGTGTATCTTTAATTAAGGAATTTATTGCTGTAATATTTGTACCACCTTGATTACAAACCGTTGCAACAAGTTTGAAATCGCATTGAATCAGTCACGTTAGTCATTTTTTTATACACTTCGATATGCATTGAATTGATTGCAATAATCATAACAAACTGGTATGTGGTTGATATCTAAATATCTAATGTAAAAAATAATGGAATTAGCGAATTTTCTTGTTCTTTTTAGTACCACAATCTCCGAAACTTATGATTTTGTCGTGCAAAACAGGTGAATAACTATTTCATTACGCAGAGATATATACATTAGATCTTGAGAATCAATTTTAGTTAATGTGTAATTTTAGATATTGCATTATAATTTTATTGCACCTAGTATCGAAATTTGTTAAATTAACTGTTTATTTAATGTGAAAGAGGACGGGCAGAATAAATTATATGAGCTTTTATAAATTGCAATACAAAACATTTTGTTTTCTAACCAGAGCTGGAAAAATCATGATTTTTTTTTTTTAAATTAAGAAAATCGGATTTTTTTATTTAAATTGGATTTTTTTTATTTAAATCAGATTTTTTTATTTAAATTAGATTTATTGTTCGAGTTCATTATTTTTAGTAGTAAGAAAATTATTAAATCAAATTAATATAAATTGCCTTTACGAGCCTACGCGGTTGTTACAACGTTAAATCATTACATCAGATTGTCAAATAAGCATTTAATGCAGAGGTAACACATTACAAATATAGACGTTTCGATCCTTGATGTAGATCCTTTTCAATGTTATAGATGGTACAATACAGATATTCATCGAAAAATGTCGTTGTACGGATGTATAAAATGCAGTGGTGAGAAAGAACAATCACACCTCCTTCCATTAATCAAAGATAAGAAATTTAGTCCAGTACGTTAAAATTTGTTCGGAGCATCATTATAAAAACTTGGTATATAAAAAATTGATTTATTAAAGATTAAAAATGACTTAAATTTGAAATGAAAAATGATATAAATAAGAAGATTTACGTGGAAGGAAGAGAGACTGTGAATTTGTTGCAATCAATACCGAGTACAAAGCAACAATGACACGCAAAGATTAAGAGAAAAATATGTACTACCCCCCCCCCCCATTAATAATAATAACGCGATAATACCAATAGTCAGTGTAGAAGGCTCATAAGTCATCTGATAATGTCGAAATAGATAGAATCCAGAGAGTCAGTATCGTGCTGTAAATTTAGGCTATAAGACTGTTTTTTTATATGGATCATTTCCGAAATGATTCTTTTGTTGTAATGGATCTCTTCATCTAGAATTTCGACATTATCCCAGTCAAAATCGTGCGAAAATTCCAAACGGGGTTCAGTAATAACGGAGCTCTGATTTCGTGTGAGCTTGTGTTTCTTCGGATGTGACTTCGATGTTCATCAATTCTAGTTTTAAGTAGTCTGCGAGTCTGTCCTACATATGATGCGTCACATTGAGCACAACGCAATTTGTAGACTATATTTGAATGAGAAAGAGGAGGATCCTTCTGTACTTTAATGATTGAGTTTAATTTATTGATATCAAAAAAAGATAGTTTGATATTATAAATAACAATGCGGTCCAAATGTAAGACCAATAGAAAACCGAGAAACGTTTAAGATGTAAAGTTTAGAACACTTATGATAAAAAAATAATTTGATAACTCATAATAATATAGAAATGCAGAAATCCAAAGTGAAGCTTATATGATGCGATCAGTGTATTAGCGTCCATTTCGTGTGACGTTAAAAACATAAGTGCGCGTTAGTGATCAAAGCAAGAGCAAAATAAAAATGTAAAATAACAATAGACAATAAATAAGATAAATATAATGTTTATTTTTCCTTGACAAGTTTATCGAGTATGTTAAAATACGATTCATCTAACAGTTCCGTATTCTTATTTAAATTCAGCCCATTTTTTGCTTTTTGATGTGTATCATTTCGGAGATCAATCTTTTATAATAATAAGGTTCAAAATCTAAGATTTTGAAAAATTTGTCAATTCTAAACTGAATTCTAATACTAATAAACAAAATATTAATAACAATAAAACTGTTGAACACATTGAGGAAAAATATATATCTATTCCGTATATAAAGAGCGTCTAGGAGGTAGTTGCGTTTACATTGAGCAAAATTATATAGTAGGCTATAGATGTCTTAATAATCTTGGCGGGTTTATTAAAGTTCAAAAAGATAAAAATAATTTGAACAATAATAATGTTATATATAAAATATTATATATAAAATTTATAAGTTTTCTGTAAAGATTGTAATGCATCGTGAGTGGGACAAGAAAAAAGAAAATTGGCAAAAAGAAAATTAAAAACGATATTAAACGAACACTTAGTTAATTGGGAAAATGTTCATGTTAAGATAAATTCGATAGCCTTTAAAAATTCACTCTGTGTTAAGATAAATTCGTACTTTTTGTAATATGGACTTATCTTTTTTTGATATCATCAATGGCAAGATTTAGAGGAATATTAGTGAAAAGTGAGACGACGGCCAATAAAATTAGGCCTATATGAATGATTTTTAAATTTGAAAGATATTTATAAAGATCGAAACTATTATTAACACTATTATTAACACTAAAACTATTATTAACTAGCGGAAAGGAGATATTCTTAAATATTAATTCATGCAAAAAGATTTCCAGTGGATAGAGGGCAATATCAATGAAGAGACTATAATTCTATATAGAATATTCTTCTTATGAATTTTTGACCATATGCTTTAGATAATGGGCAGTCATTAGAAACTAAATGTGTTTTTTTTTTGTGTAAAAAAATCCTTCAAAACTAACCGGAACACATAATATATGTGAAAATTGTTTATGTATATATATTGATTATATTGATTAATATATTTATGAACTTATTATTATATTTTCACAAATCTTAAAAAATAATACAAATTTAAGAAAGGATTGTGATTACATGTAAAAAACAGGCTAGAATTTTATCTGCGGTGCAACTTTGTCACTATTGTATCCATAAATCTTTGTCGCATAACAACAGTTTTATTTTTTTTCTATATTTATAATCGTTGTATTTAATATAATTGTTTTTAATTTTTTATATCTTTTTAGACCCGTAATTATTTTCTTCAAACGTCTTGTTTTTTTTTTTGTAATTTATAATACTGTCATAAAATTATCTAGCAATAAGAGATAATTTTTGTTTTTGTATTATTTGTATAAAATTTTCTAGGACGTAGATTGTATAAATGTTTTTTGGTGTTTTTATTGTTTATTGGTTTGTATTTTTATCATTTTTTATTTGTTGTATTATCATCTTTATATCCTGTTTAAAATTTCGTCATGTTGCACATTATGATTTGTTATCATATTTTCTATTTGTCCATCCAAAAGTTTCTTTTTCTTGCTTCTGATGAATAACAATTGAATTTTTTTCTGTTGTGATATGTTAACTGTTTTTTGTGATTTGTTAACTGTTGGGACATTTTTATTGTTTTCTGTTTTTACTGTTTTTTCACACATATTAATGTTAATTGAAAGAACAGTTGTTTCCGCTAAGTGTCTTCTAGTAAAATAATTATAGTCATTGTCTTTAAAATGGTCGTGACACACACGTAATTATTGTTAATTATATTTGTATCTTGTTCTGTTAATCTCAAATGCTGCAATTAATCAATGCGACGAAAATTAATGCGATGGCACTTTCCCGCTGGACTTCCACCCAGAAACACAGCTCATTTGTTTTTAAGCAACTCATGGTAACACAAAAAATAACAAAAACTGAAATATTTTTGCAGAACGCTCAGAAAACCGTGCACTCGCTTACAATTAATTGCAAATGGCGGACACTTTCAGATTTGCTGGTCTCCCCTGTGGTAAAGTAGACGTCACTGCAAACGCAGTCGACAAACCCTAAAAGTGATCTAGCTCTGATCACATATAGTATCGAGAACAGTACATTGCACAATAGGGCACATGTTTTCGAGTATCAATCATATATATGTATGTTTTTGAAATTAAAAAATTCTACATGCATTTTCGTTGTAATTATTTCTCAATTTTTATCATATTTATCATATATGTAAATTATAAATTATTAATTAATGCGTTGACTTCCCTGTGTCAAAATACTTTTACTTTTAACTTCTTGGAGCCCAATTTTAGCTTACCTTCAAAAAATCATTATCATTTCAATAGAACATATAGTTAAGAAGTTTCATAATGCTACGCTTTTTATCTTATCCTGTATGGTTTTTTACTTACGAGAACCGTGTCCATCTATTGGCAGTGTCGCTCATGGATGAACGATTCTTTTTGAACCCTTTACGAATAGAAAAATGACTTTTTTCAGAGCAACTTTAATTTAACTTCGAAAATTAAAAGTCAAAACGTACATTTCTTTGGAATTTTTTTGAATTACCGGAAAAAATTTTTTTTGAACTTGTAACGTCTGCGCTTTCTAGATTTCGATAATGTTAATTGTCGTATATTAACACAATCCTTGTTGCATTCTTGCAAAACGTCTCGCTTGCATAAGCGAACACTCTTTATCTCAGTGTAGGATCTCACTATCGCGGAAAATTTCTCGAACTTTTTCTCTCGTGGGTGAGACGGATTTGAAAATTCTTCGTCCCTTAGGACCTCCTTTGACTTTATTTTGGAAATGTGGATCGTTAGCATTCCGATCGGGATCATGAAGTCCATAATCATAAATCAGCTTGTAATAATTAGTTTGATAAATCAGTTCGTTTTTGGTTTCATCGGGTTTTCCTTCCCTAAATGTGTACTTAGCCATACAGTCCACAGCCCTCGAATCCCGCAAAAGGAGCCGAAGCCTCTATGGGTGCAAGAACGAGGATTATAGTATCCCGCATTGACCTCCCACATCACTACAAATTGTTGTAGGAGTTCCCTGCATTTCTTTTTTTTTATAGGAGGAAAATGCATTTTGCATACCCCAAGATTCCCAAATAAGGGAGCCCTGGAGTAGTATGGGCCGTGCCATGTTGTGTTAGTACCATATTCATTAAAAACCTTTATCACCACGGCCCATGAGGAGAAGGATCCCAGCACAATAACATTGTTTTTCCAGGACCTACGGATCTGACGGGCTTCGATTCGGATAAGCTCACCGATTGGGCGAGTGAACCATCTCCTTGTCAGAAGTACTCAGATGAAAACAGATTTACCCGCTCAATGGACGCGGATTAGTCGCAAAAGTGCATTCATTTCTTTGCTCCTTTGATGCTAAGATTTTAACCTTAAAGAATCAAGGGATGTGTGAGGTCTCTGTGGAAACCCTTTAATATGGGAAAGACTCTTCGCGTTTTCTTCCTCAGGGAGAACACTTTTTGGCAAGCTGCCCGAGGAACTTTGCAATTCCGGGATGATCGATCGACGAATCGACCGACATTGTGACGCTCATGGATTCAGAAACCTAGTTTCCTCTTTTCCTTTTCTCAGAGTAGAGAAGTGGGCTCTTAGGGGAGCATAGCCCGGGCCACTTGGACGATGTATGACTTTGAGGTGGATAGTGTGGCCGATTTCGGCACGCTGCCGTCACATGGCGGTTCCTGCCACAGTTGAAACAATAGCAGATTTAGTCAATGACATAGGCCCATAACGAGTTCAGCTCCGCGCGGGACACGTTGCCACAGCGGACGTCGGTTACATTATCGTCGTTAACGCTCGCAAGCACGATCGAAATTAGATGGACTCGTTAAATCTCGAGATGTGGAGGCCCTCCTGCATAGGACGCGAAATCGCCCCACTTGATTGCTATGACCTCCCGTAATTGCGAGGCTAAATCGGTTTTTACTGACTTGGCGATCTCGGAGATTTTTTTACAGGAAAGTCGCTCGCCTAGCGCGGAAAAAGTCAGTTCCGAGTTTTCCGATGGGAATTTCCTGCATAATTTTCGTGAAGCTCACGGGATTATCGACCTCTGGTCCAGCACGATATTCTCGGAATTCTCTGAAAGCTCCGTCTTTCACACTCCTTTTCTTGTAACCAAGAAAGATAGACATAACTTCCAGCTTCCCGGAACCAATCGCTGCAGTAGCGCGCTTGCAGGCGCCGGGCTGATGGTCGAACAATTCTGGGGATTAAGTAATAAACCAGTTCCCACTCTTCTCTTCTTAAGAGAGAAGGAAGAGGAAGCCGAGGCCCTACATCATTCCTTCCCTTTTTTCCACGCTTGACTACGAGGGAGAACCGGATGCGGAGGCGGAGGAAGACTCAGCCCGTGATGGGTAACACTTTTCCTCCGGGCAGCGGCGGAGCAATCAATTTCCTGATCCTCTCTTTTTTTTTGCTTTTCTTTTTCTTCTTAGAAGAGGTAGTATTATTACTCAGGAACCCACGGGGCCGGAAGGGGGCAACCGTCTCGGTCAACTAATTCGAGAGATTCTCGGGAGTAATTCTGTCCTCTTTAATGACCTGGATTTGTTCCTCTAACTCTTTTCGGCCAGAAGACTAGCTTGAACGGTCAATCCCGTCTTTCCGGAGCTTACTTTTCGTTCTCTTGCGGGGATGGACCTGGAGCATATTGGAGACCGGAGGAGGAGACGGTAGAATGACAATTCCAGGCGATACCGAAATAACATTGATGAGAGGGTTGATAATAGAGGTAACCGGAACGAGAAACCGTCCCCATGAAATCATTTTGGAGAGTGTTTAGTGACCAAGTTTAATCCGAGTATAAGGATTCAACAGAGAAAGAAGAAGACTTTTCTTAGCGCGGAGCCGCTGATACTCTTTATTTTCTGCCTTTTTCCGCTTGTGTATTTCCATCCCTACAAAGTCGCGGAGTGTGACCAACGGAAGAGTCGCCCGGCGATTCAGTAGGAGTCCGTATCCGTGAGAGAATCACTCAGAGGAGGAGGAGACCGGTAAACCGCGCGCAGTGCATTTCTTCCTCTAGGCCTCTCTCTCCCTATTTATTTATTGATTACTCGGCGTGCAGAATATTAATTACGTGCGTGTCATACAGTGCTTCAGATGCCTTTGATCACTTCGCTAACCAATGTAAATTTATATCGCTTTGCAATCTCCATTATGTGGAAGACCACGAAACCAAAGATTTCAACAGAAAAAACAGTGGACTTATCTGCAAGCATCGGAGATTCAGCATTATTCGGCATTCGATGGCGGAAATTGTTCTATTCTATGGAAAAGAATTTTGGGTAGAATGAAAAACATCAGTTATAAATAGCCTGTCTTATATCTGTATCTGTCATATTAACTGCCAATTGCTCGCTTATGAATGGCGCCCCTTGATGAATTTTGAATTTTTTTCTAAAATTCTAAATACTATATTATTTGTCTATCTAAGATTTGGATCAAATTATTAGTCTCGGATGAACTAGTGTCTTTTCAGGGATATTATCTGTTGAGATGCGACAGAGTTGACAAGGTTGGTGATAGCATGGTATTATATATTGCTAATTTTTTGCATGCTAAGATTCTGCATCAGTCCGAGGACAAATTTTGTGGACGATCGGAGTTCCTTGTACTTGAGATATCAGTTGCTGGAAGCTTTAAATTGCTTCTGTAGTGTACTCTTTACTACGGATATATCTTGGATTTCCTGAACTTGTTTCAGGATATTTCTGTATCTTTTTGTCACTCTATAATCTTCGATGATTTCAGTGGTGATCTTGGAACTAGAACATACGACTCTGATCAGATATTATCTTTTGTAGAATTGGTTAATCTTCTTCTTGTTCCTTTCGCACATCACACTAAGACCTCTGTTACTTTGCTTGATCTTTGCACATTAAATAACGCTGAGAAACTCGTTTCTTATGAACAGTGCAACATATGTTTCCTCTCGACTCATCTAATCAGCATTCGTTACAAAATTAAAATTGATCGCCCTCCAGAGCGACTGATTAAAGTTCGTGATTTTGTTTCTTCAACTTCGAAAACTTTCTTGAAGATCTTGGAAATTGTGACTGGGATGTTTTTTTATTGCGTTAAAGACATTAATGATAAAGTCAACTATCTTAATAAAACCTTGACTAAATGCTACGACAGGCATGCTCCGTTTCGCGACTTCACACCCAGGCACTCACCTGCACCTTGACTAACTCCTGAAATTAAGGCATTGATGAAGGAAAGGAATAAAGTTAGAAGGATTTGGAAAAAAAGAAAATTAGAATCGAGTTTTTTTTTATTATCGGAGACTGAGAAATCAGGTGTTGGACCTTGTGCGTAATACCAAGAGAAACATATTATTTCAGCACGTTCTACACGTTGGACAATCCGTGCGATATATGGAAATAACTTAGATATCTAGGACTAGTCAAGAAAAATACTTTTAACAAGAGACTTCTTTTCACTTTCAATAAACTAAACGAGTTTTTCTCCAGTTATGATATGACTTCTTGCAATCAGCAGTTTGGACGCGTTTTATGTCTAGGAGATGGTAACTATGACGATTCCAAATTTTATTGAAGTAATATTGAACTATAAGATTGTGTGATAACTGCTGTATCTCAAAATAAATCAGAGGCGATCAGCAAAGATGGATATATACTTGCCCATAATTTTATTATTAGGGCTTTGCCCTACATCGCACGTGTTTTAGTCTACATTTTTCAACCATTGCTTCACCTTTGTAGTTTTTCCGGACATCTGGAAATCTGCTATTATTTGTTTAATTCCTAATGAAGATCAAATGTCCAACTGAGCTACGAGATTATAGGCCAATCTCTATTTTGTGTTCAGTTTCTAATGTGCTAGAGTGTATTGCGGCTGAACAAATTAAAAGATATCTTGAGAGCTTCTCTCTGCTGGACGTGTATCAGTTTGCTTACAGAAAGGATTATTCTACACAGACTACTTTGTTAAGAGTCATGGATGATATTAAGCACGCCGCAAATACGAAAAAGATTATTATTGCAGTTTTCTTTGATTTTATCAAGGCTTTTGATATTACTAGTTACCACACTTTAATTCATAAATTAATCAACAACAATTTTTTCTTCTACTCTGCGTTGGATCTGTGCTTACCTTGTGAGTAGGCATTAAATCGTTCATGATCCTGTTACGAGAGAGTTATTGAATGACAAGATCTTATCTCCGCGGATATCCCACAGACAGGCTCTGCTGGGACTTCTACTGTTCACTCTCTATCTGAATGATTTCTGCAAGACGCTGAAGTTTTCTAATTATAACTTTTATGCGAATGATTTCCTAATTTACACGCAAGTAAAAGCGATCTGTCTAAAACTATTTACCTGATAAACAACACTGTAATATTGAGAGCTAGGCTATTAGTAATTACTTAAAGCTGAATCCTAGTAAAATTAAAGCTATAATTCTAGGCATTGCAAAATATATAAATGACGTTTATCTTGAGGCTCGATTTTGATAAATAGAAGTGTAGCGATTCAGTCAAATACTTAGGCGTCACAATTTACAAGATCCTTATCGTGGGAGAAGTAGGTCAGGAAAACGACTTCGACTTTACGCTGCGCTCTACCAACTGAAGACTTGCAAGCAATTACTACCGTTACCATTAAGATCTCAATTGATCTCTACTTTAATCTTTCTGTTTTTTGACTATTGCTGCACTGTTCAAACCGATATCACAAGCGAATTTAATCTCCGCTTACAGAGTACCTTGAACGCCTGTTCGGTTTATCTTTAATGGATGGATGAGCATATCTTACCTTATTATGACCGATTTTATTGTCTTCGTGTTAAACCTAGATGTACCTTCTTTTTAGGATGTCATACATTCTCCATTTTACGTTTTAGATGGTCTCTATTTTTGCTGAACAGATTTATGTTTAGATACGATATCTCCTCTCGACACCAGAGACACTTTAACTTTGCCATTGTGCCGAATAGAAATTTTCAAGTGGTTTTTTTCACAATGCACAAAAGCAGCTAAACTTTGGAATGATATTTCTCTTGACATATTCATCGACAACAAATAATACATTGTTTTCTATTTTTTTTTTTTTTACAGGAAAAACGCACATTTTATGAAATTTGACTGTACACAATTTCAATCAAGATCGAATCACCTTGTTTTGAAGTTATAATTATAATAACGAAATAAAGATGACAATAATAAATAACATTTTTGCCGAAAAAATAAAAATATAATAAAACACAATGCGAGTAAATAATAATATTACTAAAATTATAAATATAATGTAAAATATAGACGTATATAATATATATATATATATATTTATAACAAATCAAAATAAATTATAAATGTAATTTAATATTGACAATTTCTAAACATAATTAATTTAAACATTTATAAAATATAATATATAAAAATTTAATCCTAATTATAATTGTTATTTCTTAACAAAGAATTAAAGATGTTACACGAGGGAATTATTCTTTGATGTTTATATTTACTGATGTTCTTATTTGTAAAAAAATAGTAAAGCTCTATTTGACTACTGAATAAAATAAATTCATAAATATTAATTTACAATTTTATTAATGATAAGTGAATAAAAGTATATCATAATTTAAAAAATTAAATATTAACAAAAGCACACTTAGCTCCGATTAATCAAACGTATATTGTCAAAGGCACTTTTCTAAGTAATACTTAAGAAATTTCAAGTCATTGGTTATTAAAAAGTTATTAAACAAATAAAGTTGATGAATATAAAGATGTTTAAATTGAATATATTTTATTTAATACGTAGAAAAAAAAATTAGTCTTAAATCAAGATATTTTCATTTTAAGTAAGAATATTAACACATTGTGGACAGGTTACGTAGTTTTACGTAGTTCAGCAGACGTGCGCGACCAGCTACATTAATTTACATATTTTCAACTCAATACCTTTGTCTGTCCAGAAATCGTTTATTTTATGTGTTATTTTGGTAAAAAGCATTTGAATAGCTGATTGTCAAAAGGTATTTAATTATAAGACATGCCTGTCCACAATGTGTTAATCTTTTTTTAGAAGCTTTTATTTTTTATTTGATTGAATTTGTATTGATGCAAGTATTACTTTTGTACTCAATGTAAGATTAAAAATCTTAAGTATGAAGATTATAATATTCTTGTTTATATGAGAATATTTATCTTGATTTAAGACTAATCTTTATTAATACTTACATCAATATATATTCAATGAAACTAAGATTAAAATTTTCTTAGAAGATTATAATTATATATTCTTGCTTATATATGAAAATATCTGTCTTGATTTAAAACTAATTTTTTTCTGTATACGAACATCGCATTATTTGCATATTTATGTGAATGCGTGAACAGGAAAGAGATGAAACTTCTGTACTAGGAATATTTGATATAATATTTTACACCGAAATATTGATATTTTTGTGTAAAAAATTGAATTTTATATTGATATACGTATACGTATCAAGCTGATACGTATACATGTTTGTATTCAATTACCGAAACAATAATCGATTTTTTTACATAAAAAATATTGATATTTTAATTTATCAATACAGTATCGAACATCCCTATTAAAAAAAATAACTTAATTTTTTTTAAAAGATAGAAAATCTGCAAATAGATACCTGCTCTCTCTAGAGAAGAAGGTTATGAGACTTTTACCCATTAAAAACTTCCCCAATGTCCTTGACTTTTAGTCGAGATGGGAACAGTCATCAGTATATGATCCGAGCACCTCAAGGCTCTTTAGTGGAACTCTATTAACAGATCCATCGGATCTATTTCGGATATCTAAATCGGCAGAGCTTTAACCTAACTTTTTTGAGGAGGAAAAGTGCTTTTGTACAGACCCTATGATACCCTAAAAAGAGTGATATGGGTACTATGGAACTTAGTGCCGCATTAGTCATTATATCTACTAAAAAAACTATAGTGCACCCTTGAGGAAAGTTTCTGGAGCATCAGTAAGTATTATTTCAGGGTCCTAGTTGGGTATCAGCTTGCAACTCAAAGACGCAAATTGAGGGATGACGGATCTAAAAACTGGCCTCGCCTCCCTGAACGCTAGGGACAAAAAGTGACTTTAATCCACATTTATTCTCTCGCCCTCAGACATACAGCGTGTCCGAAGGCGTGAACCGCCCGCGTTTTCTTTCCGGGCAGGTTCCTCGATGAACTCTCGGACATGATCTCGATATTGACCATTGCGGGGGAGATCCGGCCGTTACTAAGGTCCTCAGTCCCAACTCATTGCCTGATGTGGACGGTGGCGGTTTGAAAGGCATATCCCGGAGTGCCGGAGAGAAGTTGCAAAGTCTCTCTTGGCACACGGCGGACAATGCCCTATAGCATACCGCCACTGTATGTTCTTCCGCGTCATAATTGAAGCAGCAGCGAATTCGATCTACAGTTTTCTATTCTTCTTAAAAGAGGATAAGGGGGAGATCGAGATCTAACATCCTACATTTTTCCTGCCATGTTTAATTACAATAGCGTCACAAGGAGTCATCGAACTCAGCGGAGACAGAGACAAAGAAGGATCCAGTTTGCTGAACAGTGGCGGACAGTATCTCTTCATTTTGAGACGAAAGAGGGATACTCTTGAGCTCTTTCTCCTTCTTTTTCTTTTCTTTTTAGAAAGAAAAGAAACTTTTTAGAAAGAGATAATATTCCCGTCCTCCAAAACTCCTATCAGGGCTGGTGGCAAGAACAGGAAGACCTTTATTATCGAAACTCGCTAGTCGAGGTTAAGAATTTCCCATTATACTGGAGATCCAAATAGACAACTGGGCCAAGGGCCTAAAGCCTTTCTCCTCCGCATCTTGCGCGACCGGCGGTGAGGTGTCTGTTGCCGACTTCAACCGCTGCCCGAGGTCGACGAAGGGACTTCAGTCGATCACTGCGCCGTTTGTCTTCAATTTTAGGGGGAACCTTCAGAAGTGTGGGAGAAACATCTCGAGATGCCACCAAAGATGGGAAAGCGGGCTGTACTAAAGAGCCATTTTCTGCTCTTATAGGTTCACTATCAGCTGTACTGCTTGCTCCCTGAACGTAGAATCTTTTCCTAAATGATGGCAAGTTTATGGTGATATCACTTTCGATCTCTTTTACCAGCAGCACGCTTGTGGAGCATTTAAATTGCGTGAGTTCTATCTCACATTCATTTTGATACTATTGGTATTCCTTATATTTGAGATCCGATCATGGGTGGCCTCGATCATATCGCCGGCAGCGATGTCTATCGAAAGACTCTGGCTCCAAAAAAATTATGTTGCAGCTTTCACTTTTGTTCCGCCGAGAACGACGGAGGACAACATAGGTTTTTTCTCGCAATCATCGAATTAGAGAAGGTCCCAAACCTACCAAGGTTTTCGGAGAACAAACAATTTTTCTTGATGTCAGAGATTCACTCGAGCATCCTTCAAGGAAAGAGACACCGGCTTGGAAGAGCTGATGCCATTCTTCCTGGGTTTCTCCCAAGTCCCTTAGGGAAAAGAATCCGCAATCAGGAACCTGACTAAGGAATGCGTTACCATGCCTCTACCCGAGTTCACCCCCGAGATGGCGATCACGTCTATTGAAAGATCGATCACCTCAATAGAAGTAGTCTTGGGGAGAGAAGTCCCATCTTTCCTCCATGAAATTACTTTGATGTGTGGCAAGATGAATCATCCAAGTCATCCGTCATTTCATTACAGATACAGATGGATTCTTGAGACAGGAGGACTCGACAATGTTGGAGCCATACGCCCAGAGTGCCTATCCTTCTTCTCGATCTCTTTCTTCCTCACAATCTCCTCGAGTCATGCCTGATCAAAGGTGACACTCGAAGTGATCGAAAGTACTTCTCCTCTAAAAAAAGCTTTGGGAGAATCTCCGGAGTCAAGCCAGCAAGCCAGCTCCGATACAACTGAGTCTCCACAATTGTGCCAAGGGCACATGATCTCGTGAATAACTCTTACCCGGAACTGTTATATTAGGATGATTTATCCCTTCTCCAAGAAGCAGAGTATCAGTCAGAAGATTGATGGCATGCTCGAAAAGGCTCTTTGCCATCTCTACTGATTTTACTTATGCTTCGATAAAACCCGAAATTGCGTAAGCAGCGAACATGCTGCTACCGTCAGTATATTCCACCGGAGTATATTCCACCCTGGTAACACTCGAGGAGTCTATTGCTAGATGATGCAAGGGAGAGCGAAACGGTATCCCCCTTATGCTAGCTCTTTAGGAGGATCCAAAACCACAGGGATGGTAACTTTCGCCATGGTTGTCATTTTCTCTAATTTTTCTTTGAGTTTTTCTTCTTTGAAGCGCGCCATCGCTGTCCGCAATTTTCAAATTGACCTCGCAGAGGCCGACACTCCTCTATGAATGCAACAACGAGGACCATAGCAGTCCGCCTTGAGCTGCTCCATCACAAGGTAGCGCATTCTCGGAGGAAAATCTAATCTAACCTAATCTATCTTTTTTTAAGTTGAAAAATTTTTGGAAGGCCTTCCGGACTGATCAGGTAAGTGTGCACATCCCCAATGATTTTGCATGCATCGCCTACTTCTATTAAAATTCTATCCTTACCTTTCGCTCTTATAAGAAAACTACCAGAGATTGTCTTCTCGGATTTTGTCAAACTTAAAATATGTTGTAGTGCTATATCCTTTTTAATGCCTGATAAAAACATTCGATGCAACTCAAACATTCGCGAGAAAATTGAGTTTAAAATTTTCCGTGTCCTTATATACCGCAAGTTTTCAAATTCCGTGGCGTAGTGTAGTAAGGCGCTTGGTTATTACAGTGAGAATGCTGCGTGTTGCGAGTTCAAATCTCGCTTTTTTGCAATTTTTTTTTAAATTTACACACAAATTATTATGTAACACATTATGAATAAATAAATGAACATTTGTATTCATTTCTATATCTTATATATTTCTGTCTTGACGTCAACATGACATTTTTAACTGTTTTAACTGTTTTAAATCTGTCTGTTTTACTGACTTATATGTTTTATAATTATGAATCATCTCACGATTTTAGTATCAGAAAATTATTTAACAGCTTATGTCATCAGGTTTTCAGAGGTTGATTACGAGTCGAATCACTTGGCTTTGCAACCTTTGTGATTGAAACTACTATTTACTGGTTCTCACTTCTAGAATTCGTTTGTACTTTTACTGCGTTTTTCTCGGTGAAAATGGCTCGAAGAAGAATCGAAATGTTCGAATCGTAATCGTTATTGTAATGATAATAATAACGTATATTAATTTTGTTTATACGCACAAAAAACAACGTTTTAACTCTTATTTGCCTTTTTGTTTATTATATATATACTAGACACCACAGACGCGCGTTTCGCGCGCGCTATTTAGTTTTTTATTTTTTACTTTTTTATTATTTTTTTAAATAAATTGCAATAATAATCTTCTATTAATGCACATGTCTATAAATTGTTACTTGCTAACTCCACGATAACAGCTGCTCACGAAGTTAGCGCAGAGAGAGAACCAATCAACATTGCGGAAAAGCGGCAACAATATTTCGATATATGCGAGTATCGATTTAACATCTCCTTTTTTAGAAAGGATATATATATATATATATATATATATATATACATGTATTTTATATGTATCTCAATACATTTCCAAACCAAAGATTCGGAATCGAAAGAAAAACCGAAGAATTAAAAAGGAAATAATAAGAACGAACTAATAAAACAAATGCACAATAATTTTCATATTTGTCACAATATATATTTCAATAATAATGTTTCATTACTTATCTTTGGACTCCTCGATCTTTAGATGGGTTACATTGTGGATGATATTTATCATAAAAATATGTAAAATATGAAATATTAAATTTTTGTACAATGAAAACATTTTATAAATTAGACATTTTTATAATTACATGATTTTTTTAATATTGAAAACATACTTGATTGACATTTATGAATACAAGTCTTTTACAATTAATTGCGATGCATACCATATGTATAATAACATATCGATTTAAAAACAAAAACATTAATAATTTAATATACATATATACTTAATATACATTGTTATATGATCAGCAACAAATATTTACTATATAGTAGAGCTGGAAAAAATCATGAGTTTTTTTTAATAAAAAAATCGGATTTTTAAAAATTTAAATCGGGTTTTTTTTTATTTTAATAAGATTTATTATTTAAGTTAATTATTTTTAATGGTAAGAAAATAATTTAATTTGATTACAAAATAAACGTATTTTTTTTTTACTAAGCTTACTAAACTTTAATTTATTGTGAATAATCATTTCAAACATTATAGGATTCAAAATAGTCAAGTGAAAATCGTTAATTTTAAATTAATTTTTATCAATAACTTTTTTATGAATAAAATAAAACTTATTTTTTAATGAATATATTTGAATACTTAAATTTGCATATATAATATAATTTTTTATTCACAAAGATGAACGCATACACTTAAATATAAAAACTAACTTAGTTGTTTTTTCGTTTCCTAACGCATTTATAAATTTTAAGAAACAAAAGCCGAAAGAAAAACAAAGAAGTCGCGGTACGTAGCAGTCTCAGAGACACCGATATATACTTATATACAAAATATGTTCATGTATCTTTTTTCTTTTGTAAAATTACTGCACAGCACGACCAGTGTTCGATATAATTAAATCATAATGAAAATTGACAATTAAAATTTAATCAAATTTGAGATTTAAATCAAATGATTTTTTTGGTTAAAAAATCATTTGATTTTAATCAATTGATTTAAATCATTCCAACATCCTTGCTACATAAAATGTTTCCATTCTTGATAGGGGCATTTATTACCGAAATAACGTAAAATCGGTACTCGAGAAGACGCAATAAAAATCCATTCGTTAATATTACATGAGCGCTTCTATTTTTAAACCGATTCTTTGGTTCCAATTAATTTTCTTGCAAATGCTTGAAAATTGCATTGAATAATTTTATCATGCATTGGTGAGGATACAGTGTTACAACATGTTTTAAATTTGACAAAATTGGAGGACTATTTTTGATGGTCCCCTTAGGATTTTGGATCTCGTAGACATTATTTCAGAGTTCCCCCAGGCTAGCCATAGTCGGGCTTCGTCTTGATTATGATTGGCAATATTTAATTCTTGGACGACGTAGAACAGTGCTGCCCAAGTTTCGGATGTTTGTTTCGAAGAGAAGTGTCTTCCGACGAGAAGTCTCTCAAAGAGGATGAGAAGACTCTGGGAGGTGTTGTTCGATGTTCCTCGATTTAGAACAAGTCATCCAGAAAAACATGAAGCGAACGAAAAATGTACTTCGCCACTTTTCCTCGGACCTTCGCCTGAACCATCGAGATTTGAAAGAAAGCTCAACGAGATTGTCATCCAAGGTAAAGAACGAATTTAACTTGACCTAACTTCAGTAGCAAAGTCGATCGGAATTAACTGGACATCGCCGTTGGACATGGTCTACGACGAGGTACCTAATACCTAAGAATATCCTTCCCTCAAACGGACGGCGGACAGCGCAGGGCACTGTGAATCACTGTGAGTCAGTACAATCCCAACTTCACCGCAGATGCAAATGGGTCCCAGACAAATATAGGGTTATATCATTCATCAAAAATATCGTCGAGAAAATATTTGGCGGTGATTCTATCATAGGGGAACTGAAGCCTCAAATTCAGATACGCCACCCTTAGAAAGATGGTTAAGCTTTGGGTGGAGCGAAGGTGGACTAAATCCATTCCGAACCCCCTTGTCACCTTTCTTTCTCACAACGAAACACGAAGGTCTATCAGCCAAAATGTCACCTATACTGCACGTATCACCCAAATCACCAAAATTTTGAAAGAAGCAGTTCAATGAGGCCGTCATTCTGTCAATTCTGAAGGTAAAAAGCGTAAAGTGCTTCTCGAATCCTCAGATGCCATCCAGAGTGAAGAAAAAATCTAACTTGACCTAATTTAATCCAAATCTAATTTTAGTTTCAAATCAGAAATAGTTTTGAGATTTTTTTTAAGTTACATGAATTTGTAAGTATGTAAATGATGATATTTTTAATAAATAAAATTTAAATTATAGAATTATTCAAATTTGTACAAGTTAATGTCAAACTATGATTTCGACTGATGTTTTGCGGTTGCTCCAATTTTGACGAAGTATCATGTTTTTAAATTTTGACTACATCTGGTTTACTTTCACTGCGATCCGTTATCAATATTTTTTTGTTTTATATTATTGATTACATTTAATTATAAACTGCATTTTCACAGAAGATGATTTGATGATAAATCAACTCAAACGAATGAATTTATTCGAATTTTATCGTTATATAAATTTGATATGTTATGTAGATTTTTTTTAGCACGAACAATTTGTTTGTTACTTTTAAATTGTTTTATTTTAAATTTTAAATTTGTTGACTTTTTTAATACTTAGTTTTCAAATTATAGAGTTAAATACACTTTTATATTAAAAAATCATGTAAGTCTATAACTATAACGATACATTTTTCTCGTCGCTTAGAATTCGCTTGCCAGAGTAAGGTTCGAGAAAGTGAGAGACATCAACTTGCTTCATAATGACTCAATTTATTGTTGATATTTCAATATTATTTACACTATTGACAGTAGTACCCAAAATACACAAGCGTTTGTTATGCGAGGACGTGATTGCACGCGGACGCTTCGTTTTTATTGTGCAGCCACTATAGCGCGGAAGGGCTTTGGTTCAGAGCGGACACTTCTCGCAGGATTACCGCAAACGTTTCAATAGCGACACAGTCGCTAATTCGCAGACTTAATCGATGACCTACGGGCGGATTTATGGATTAGAATAGAATAGTCCGACGGTTATTGGGATCCGCTGAAGACGGCGTCGATCGACGTTGCTAGTCGGGAGCGCTCATCGGTGGAGTCTCGTACACCGGGAACGCTTAACTGTGAACGAGAACACAGTACGTCCACAGTACCGTGGAGAGATTGAAGAGGCCCGATTTAGAGGCAAGATCAATTCCATTACATTATCAGATAGCACTCGGTTGGGAAAGGCCCATATATCGGTTACGAATGGAAATATAACTTCATCGTAACGCGGTATGATGAAGAAACTGAGAGAGTCTGGTCTAGAGTCAGGCTCAGTCAGGTAAAATTGGTAGCACTCGGAAAACCTATACACTGGGAGCGCCAGAACGAGAACGGAAGCGCTTCCGTTCTCAGTACGGCGCGCACGACGGATAGATAGGAAGCACTCAACTTAGAAGAGCGTTCAATTTAGAAGCGGTTTTGTCAGGATGACAATCGAGACAGAAGGTGGCTAAGGTTCGCTCTAGTCCGCTTTATATTTTGGAGTGATTGTTGATTGATGAGCACGGAGAGTGATGATTGCAAGGCTGCTCCTTCCATTGGTTTTGCGCGAGAAGGGATCAAAAGCGAGCGAGAACGTGCAAGTGATTTGGAAGATTTGTAACGCTAATGCGCCTAAAGCTCATATCAGATTATCGATTGCGATAACCGATTCGACTCCCAATCACGACTGCCGATTCTAATCGATCAATCACATTTGCTGGCGACTAATTGCATCTAATGTTTCCTACAGAATGTGGCATCAATATTAGTGAAACGAAAGTATTTCTTTTAATATGTACAAAATTTGAAAAAATGAAAGAAAATCTCTGTCTTAAAGACCCTTTTATTTTTTGCCTAATCAGAGTGGGATAGATTCCACAGCTAAAGTCTCTCTTTTACTTCTTGAATTAAATTATTTCGCTATCATGAGGCCACGTGTTTTTTCCGGCTCTTACACCACGTAATATTTGACAACAAAACTATCACATGATCGAAAATTGTACTTCTACTGGTTCCGACTCTGAGTCACCGAATCAAGAAATAGACTGGAGTCTAAATGCAAATCGGACGAATTTAGTCGGCACTTCGCTATGATTGGCCAGGTGAGAGTTACGATTGACAGTCGAGTCAGTCTTCGCAGTCGGTAGTCCGATACGGGATTTGCCAGGGGCAGTCAGCTGGCATGAGTAACGAGATAAAGGCGTATCGTATTTAATTTTGTAAAGTACATGCGTAGGTAGATTGGAAGCAAAGGCCTTATATCTTCATTTTAAAAAACAACTTAATCCAAATTATTATTTGTATATTTGCATACTTAAACGAATTCTTACTTTAAAAAGACATAACCTATCCTATCTTTTTCTAATTTGAAACTAAAATGCGATTTGAATTAGGTTAGATTATTTTTGGAGATGAAGAGATGATGCAAAAGAAACGAGACAGAGTCTTCCCTCTATGCACGTACTTTGCAAGATTACAAACTTATGATTTTTTTAATACTCTATGTTATTGAGTCTATAATTGTACAGTTTCCAACTTCTTACACGAAGCGAGGTCCACATCGCTTATTGCTTATAGTGCAAAACGAGATTTATAATTGCTATAAATATGAAATAAACATTTCTTTAACATAATTTACTGATCATTTTACATAGTTAGTATTAGTTTATTATAGTTTTGTTTCTTTTTCTATTTTTTACCGATTTTTAATCTTTAATTGTTAATAACTTTTTAACGAGTAACGAGCAACGATTAAAACCTGGAGATTCTAGCGATCACTCAAGAGACTGCCTTTGACAACATATATCAAGATCAAGATAATCGGAGCTGGATCCATTTTTATTAAAAAGTATTTATCTTTTAAAAAATTTATTTCATGCAAATTTTTTACAATTATTAAAAATTGTAATATTATAAAAAATTAACATATGGATTGTAAAATTAATAATAAAAAAGTTCTACGTATTGTAATAGAGAGTTTGTGTTACGTGAACAGAAGACGTAATGACTCGGGTGTCAAGTATATATAACATAAATGAAAGGATATTTTAATACATGTACACATAAAGTTATTAAATATAATAATAAATATAAACATAAATATAAACATAAATATAAATTTTATATATAAACTAAATCTTAAAAATAAAATTTTATGTTATTTATACAGGGTGTCCCATTTTAAATAATACATTAAGATTTCTCGAAAATTATGGTATATACGGAAAAATGTTTTAAACAAAAGTTGTATGATTCGAGGAGAGACATAAGAAGATACCATTAATTTGACCTTGGGTGACGTCATTAAGGTCAGATCGAGATTACATTGATTTTTTTAAACGTAACCATTTTTTTGTTTCCAGAATCTAATAGCTGATAGCAAGAGCTTTTCAAAACACTATAATGAAGTTTATTTTTATTATGTACTTTGCGAGTTATGAGACGAAAGTTACAATCTTCAGCATTAGCATCGGAACCTAAATTTATTAACGTGAGCCTTCTTGCGTCTCACGTCGGGGTGCTTTATTAATGTGAGTCCCCTTGGCTCTCACGTCGGGGTGTTTTATTGTGCTATTAGTGCTATAGTACACACTATGTACATAAAAAATGAACTAAATATAGACGCATTAAGAATTTAATAAATGCTCAAAAACGTTTCTCTGAACATCAATGCAACGTTGTAGCCAAAAAACGTAGTACTGAATCGAACTCAGTAACAAATTTCTAATAGCTTTTTGACATGCTTGATATTTTTTATTATATTTATTATATTTTTTACTATATTATTTGTTCTTTCATGTCATTGGACCAACAGGATCTGGACTTGTATGAAATTTTTCAAAAAAATTTGCGGCGAAATCTAGTGCAGAGCGCGCGTGGCAGATGACAGTAAACAAAGATTTGACAATGATACGAAATCAGAGATCTAGCTCCAAGATCGTGATCGGAATGTTTATCTCGCGTTTTTACTGATGAGGCAAAGACAAGACACTATCCTTGTCATGCTCGAGTATCATGCACGTTCTTGAACACGTACGAGAAAAAAGGAAGGAACAAGATCGCACACATTCATTCTCGTGGAATCCGTTGATAGGAAGTAATCGGTATGAATAATTTTGCCAAAGAGGCCGGAATTAACAATCTGGAAATAGCACGTTAATAAATTTAATGTTCCGATGCTAATGATGATGAAGGCTATAACTTTCGAGTTTCATAACTCGGAAAATACTTAACGAAAATGAACTTTATTGTAGTGTTTTGAAAAGCTCTTGTTACCAGCTATTAGATTCTGGAATCAAAAATATGATATTTCGTTTAATAAAATCGATGTGACTTTGACCTTAATGACGCTACCTAAGATCAAATCAGTGGTACCTTCTTATGTCCCTCTTCGAATCATACAACTTTTGTTTGAAACATTTTTCCGTATCTATCATAGTTTTTGTGAAATCTTAATGAAATAATCTTTATATTTATATTTATTGTAATAATTATATGTGTACATATATTATATGTATTAAAATATCCTTCCACTTATGATTATATATATAATTATTGTATATAAGAGTATATAATTATATATTTGTTTCGTTATATATCTTTTTTTCAAACTTCTTTAAGAAAATACTAATTGTAGATACATATAGAATACAAATGTAACTGTAAATTTACCTCATCCATAATAAATTAAATCCTGGTTTTCATTAATCTATTTACATAATTAAATACATAATACACTTGTTTTGCTAATTTTAATAATTAGTTTTCATAATCGTAGTAGTTTAATCTAAAATATTTTGATCATAAATGTGTATCAATTTTAATATTATATTAAGTAAAGCATGTGCACTTTTTCCATTTTAACACAGAAGTACCAAATCATTTTTTAAAATTAACATCTTTGTTTTTCTATCTTAACAGAACAGAATTCTGAAATATTTTATTTTTATATTATTATTTATTTATAATAATTATTTTCATTCTAAAACCCGGATAATTCTATCAAATTTCGATTTTTAGTGACAAAATAAATTAATAGTCTAAAAAATCCAAATGATCAAAAATGATTAGTACTTCTAGTGTAAAGGCCATTTTAGATAATTTATAATTCGTAATAGAATAAGAATATGATTTTATTTATAATATCGTGTTTTGTGCAATACAGAAAACATTAAATGATTTAGAAGTACATTAATATAATCGGAAAGATAATGATTCTATATATAAAAAGTTTAAACTAATGATTTTAATTATGTAAAATGTGTAAAATATGTAAATTTATTTTTGTTTACTGATTGCACCATTTAATGACATATAAAATATAAAAAAAGTATCAAGTACAAAAACTGTCAAATATAGACGACCTCCTCGTACACGAAAAGCTGCTTAACAAAATGCATGATATCATCACAAAATTACTTTTTTTAAAAAAGGTAAAAAAAAGGTGTCAAATATAAGCATAATTTAACATTTGTATGTATTTTTAACAATATATTATGGTATCCCAAAAATGTTATATCCCTTATTATTATATTCTTATATCATAAAAGATAATTTTATTGTGGTTTTACCACCGATCGCAAGGGCTGCGTTCAGCAGAAAAAGTAGCTTAGTAAATGTTTTGCGCTGATTGGATTATACTTCTAAATCTGAAAGATTTCTCTAGACCAAAAAATATTATTATACCAATCAAGCTGTCTCGCAATTGGTGGCAAAACTATGATAAAATTATCTTTTGTGATAATAAGAATATAACAATATTTTTATTATATGAGTTGTTAAGAATACATATAAATGTTAAATATATTAATCGCTTTATTAGAATACAAATGTCATCTTTTATTATTTTATAAGTAAAGTAGCACGTAAAGAGTGCGTTCAGCGGATTGAGCGCTCTGTAATTATTGCCTGTGATTGGAGTAGATCTTTAGATCCATGATAAATCTAGAAGAATATACCAATAGCAACGAATGCTCACTCAACTGCTGAATTCGCTGAACACTGATACACGATCCAGTCTAGCCGCTCGTGCGTCGCTGGCGCATCCAATTGGTGCAAGACATTACCGTGTATCTTAATTAATTAATAAAATGAAATCATAATACAAATAAAGCTAAATAATAATCTCGATTCGATAATCGTATCGTGTCAGTATATAATAACGGACCTGTAATATTCATGAATAACACAATACACTACAAAATGCATGATATCAGTACAAAATTACCTTTTAAAAAAGGATAAAAAAAGGGTGTCATGTATTGGCGCGCTCCTCGAAAAAACTAATCTATTAAATTAAAAAATAAAACCTAAGTGATAGTATCTTTGTATTTCCATTTAAAGAATCTTTCTGTTTTAATCCAAGTAGTACTAGTTTTAATTTAAAAAAAAATAATTTGTTTTGAAATTATCATATCTAATTTAAGCCAAGTGAATCATTTGTATAAAAGATTTGATATCAATAACTGGCGCCAAGTTATAATCCTACAAAAGTTGCATTACCTTCAATCCAAGTGATACGTATCATCTGTATAAAACATTTGAGATGAAATCAAGCGAGTGATGTGTGGATTAGAATTATGTGTAAGTTTTGAATTATTTCAAGGTCTAGCAGCGTCAAGTTTTTTTACATAAAAATTTTTTTATTTAAATTAAAGTTTTTCATTTTGTATTAATCTCTTCTAATCTATTGTTAATCTTTTTAATTCTTTGTAATTAAATCTTTTATTCGATTGACATATATATATTTGAAATATATACATAGTACTTGGGTTTGATACAATAGTTTTCTCTTTAAACTGCGTGTGAAATTTAACTGTCGAGATAATAGGACGAAACTTGGCGCCATTTATTTGATATCAAATTATTATTATTAGGGTTCATTATTATAGAACTTTCGAAATAATGGGATTATAACTTGGTGCCATTTATTTGATATCAAATATTTTATACAAATGATATAAATATTATTATGGTTCATTATTGTTATAGAACTTTCGAAATAATGGGATTATAACTTGGCACCATTTATTTGATATCAAATCTTTTATACAAATGATACGTATCACTTGGATTGAATAAGGTAATGCAATTTTTATAGGATTATAATTTGGCGCTAGTTATTGATATCAAATCTTTTACAAATGATTCACTTGGCTTGAGTTAGGTATGATAATTTCAAAACAAATTATTTTATATTAAATTAAAACTAGTACCACTTGGATTAAAACAGGAAGATTCTTTAATATGAACATCACATCATATTTTTTTTTCAATGTGCATATGTGCGTCTTACACACGCTTATATATGCAAACACACACACACACACACACACACACACACACACACACACACACACACGAGCGCGCGCGCGAATTTTTAGAACAATAAGTGTATTACAAATAATTACAATGAACGAGGAACAAGCATTATCATCATAATTGTGAGTTAACTTTGGAACACGATAGCAATTTTGCAAACATTTTCTCAGTGAATACCAAAATATTTCTTTTTTGATCCTGTTAACTTAATAAAAATCACGCTTTATCTGACACATATATATATATATATATATATATATAATGTGCTCTAATCCTTTAAAAATTAATTTATTTTTTTGCAGTTATCAGATATAACTGAATATGTACATTAAGTTAATTAAAAAAATAGAAATTAAATTTCTTGTTAAAGTAACAAAAAGAGAAACATTCATATGAATTGAGAAATATTCATATGAAGAATAATAGTATTAATAATAGTATAAATAATAAAATATTAATAACAGTATATGTTATCATATATTAACTAGTACAAGCGTTTATCAAGTAAATAAGAAATTATTATTTTGACCGATTCTTGAGTAGTCAATAAAATAGTTTGTTAATGAAAACATATGAAATATATGTGGATACGGCAATCACGAGATTGTAACAATAAAATTCGCATAATACCCTGATGAAAAAATTTCTCTGAAGTTCTTCAAAAATGTCTGAAAAAAATCTGAAAATTTTTCTGAAAATGTTCGTAATTTCAAACACGTTACAGAGTTTTTCAGAGAATTTTTTAGTGTAATTTCAGAGACTTTCAGAGTATCTCAGTGATTTTTAAAGATTTTCATAAAATTTGTTACAGTATATTTAGTATTGCCCATTGCCAGAGATGTCCCCTCAGCAGGTTGAATTGACCTTGCATTAGACATAGTAAATCGATAGCAGAGGTCAAAGAGGGGAGCTCGCTCCGCGTTGGATGCTACACAGGAGATCACTCGTACAGGCTTGGAGGAAGCTCACTCTAATCGTGATGCCGACCCTGGTGGAAAAATTTCGCTGTAATTGTTTAAGTTTTGAAACACTTTTCAGCGAAATTTCAGCAAATTTTAGTAAAATTTCAGCAAAATTTTAGCAAAATTTCAGCGAAATTTCAGCACACAACTTTAGAATAATTCCAGCATAATTCCAGACAGCACGCATGTCCAAAATCGCGGATATAAGGGCCTGAGCACAAACATTGTCGTAACTGTTTCCGACAGAATCGTAAATCAATGCACAAAGATTGATGTAAACATATGCAGTATGTCTATGACATATGACGTATGCAATTTTTGTACTCAGATCCTTATATCCCAATTTTGAACACATCCCAATTTTGACAACACATGCGTGTTGTCTGGAATTATGCTGAAATTATTCTAAAGTTATATATTGATATTTACGATTTAATCGATATTTACGATTTAATCGATATTTACGATATTTACGATTTGATATCCTAAAAATATAATGTTCCGATTTTGATGCTGTCCAAGAATTTTAATTAAATTTAATTAAATTTGAAACAAAAGTGCGTGCTTTTTACGAAATTGATTCAGTTCAATGAAAACATTTAAAAATATACAATTGGTTTAAATTGAAAAAGTAAATGACGGAAAATTAATTTTCGCGTATTCGTAATAATGTTTGATTTTTGCAATAATTTTAGCGAAATATTAAAGAATATTCAATATATTTTTAAAGAAATATCAAATTTCTGCAAAATTTTCGATTAAATTTAATTTAACAGAATTTTTTTTAAATATTTTTATAATTTGTCTGAAAAATCAAGGATATTAGAGAATTTTCAGTGAATTTTCAGACAAATTCTAGTAAATTTTTAGCGAAATTTTCGGACAAATATCAAAATTTCAGTCCAATTTCAGTGATTTTTCAAAATTTTTGTTGAAACAAACACTTTCAGCAAAATGTCAATCAAATGTCAGAGAAATTTTAACAATTTTTCAACAAAATTTTCGGAAAAAATTTTTAGTTTTAATTTAGTGATTTTTCAGGATTTTTGCTAAAAAAATCACATTCACCGAAATTTTGGAGAAATTTTAGACAAATTTCAAAGAAATTTCAATTCATTTTCAACAATTTTTCAGTATTTTTGCTGAAAAATTCACTTTCTGTGAAATTTCAACAAATTTTCAGCAATTTTGCTGAAATACTTTCAGCAAAATTTTGCTACCAGGGGAGATCGGCAGATTATGCATTAATTATAGTCGCCGTGGCGAATTCTTTTTTACGAGAAACTGTTATTTCATGGATATGCCGTGTACTATGCCACTCTCTTGAATTCCTGAATTTCAGTGAAATTTTAGGATTTTCAGACATTTGAAAGTGATTTGAAAGGGATTTTCTGAAGTAACTGAAATCCCTGAAAAATGTTTTCGGATATTTTCAGAGACATTTTTTCACTAGGATACGTAACAAAATCTTTAGATTTCGCTGTAACGAGATTGAACATCAAGTTTGCTTAATTCAAAAGCATTACAAAATTCACAAAGAATATTATAAAATTTAAAGAACATTATCACAAGCTGACGAGGCATAACACTGTTTAGTATTATTCTGGATCGCTATTTTTTTACAGATTTTTATGATTTTCTTTTTATATAATGTGATTCTCCCAGTCTTTCTGCATAGAAAAGTATTAAAATATGCTATGAAATAATGAATAAAAAAAAGATATATAGTATCACATTGCTAATTGCATAATTTTTTTAAAAAGCAACTATGTGTTTTATTTACACCAATTGATTAATCTTGTTATTATATCATAAAAGTATTAAGGTACTATTATCAAAAATGAATAGTTTATGAGATATTTTATATTTCATGTCAAAATGTGTTGGAATAAAGTATAAAATATCTCGCAAATTCATTTTTTAATAGTTCTTTTATGCAGAATAACTGGAAGAATCTTATTATGTAAAAAAAATTATACAATTCCATTTAAAAGAGGAATATCATTTAAGAGGCCGAAGAATACATGATTTTTGGAAATTTTTTTTTCAGTTATAAAAAATAAAAGTTATCAGTTTAAAACTTCAGGGTTATTTTATTTATTATCTAAGGTATAAATAAAATAATTTTTGTGTGAAAAAATATTAATATTTTCTTCAACAAATGAAACGATGTTTTTGGCACTTCGCTGTGGACAGTTGTCCGCTGTGTACACGATAGCGGCCGTTCTATTTATCTGAAATCAAAGAAACTAAAGTTTTTCTTTAATTTTTTACAATTACCTTCTAAATGAACTAAAAAAAATTGAAGAAAAGCAAAAAATAAAAAATTTATATGACTTTGAAATGAAAGTTGCAATTTTCACAAAAAAATTCTGACATTTTATTGCAAAAAAATAGTGTAATTTTACTTTTTACAAAATCGTTTTAGTTCACTTAGAAAAGATACTAATTAGCTATAAAACAAGTCAAAGTTTAATTCGATCGGTTAATTAGAATTTTTTTTATCGTGTACACAAACTTGAAAAATGTTTTGAGTAAATCGCGTTTAAAGTTTTCTGAAGAAAAAAATACTATGTATTGAAAACTTACAATTGTCATACACTAATCAGTGATTCCTGGTTCGTAGAGTAGACCTTCTGCTTCCTCGTAGAATTAATTTTGAATAATTATTATAGTTCTTCTCTACGAGCTGTCCGAGTATGTTTGGAGCTACTTAAACTGGCGCTGCCATATCGTTTGACGCATGATTATTTTAAAGCTTACAACTCGTAAAATACTTCGAATTTTGGTCTGAAATTTTAAGGGGATATTCTCTGATATAAATACTGTTGATTAAGATAATTTTTGAAAAAACCATTTTTTTGATTCTCTAAATGATATTCTCCTTAAAAAAAATATGATAACCTCCATGACCTTAAAAAATTGATTTGATCGAAATTTGATTTCGATCGAAAATTGATTTGATTGAAATTTTCATTATTATTTGTTCCCCTTCAGAGCAACTTTTATCTTAAATGTTTTTTTTGTAAATCTAGTCGATTTTATGTTATTTCAATGTATCAATTAAAATGAAACTATATAATGAAAAGTAACTTTTATAAAAAAATATTTATTATGATGTAATCCTGATATTTCTATAGTTTTTCTAAAAGTTTCTAAGTATATAATATACATTTTATTTTTATTTATTGTTTACAATAGATGTTTATTTAAGAATAAAATTCTGTTAATTGTAAATGCACATTTATATGTATACAAAGTAGATGCAAAACTTCTTTGAACGATAGTTATTGGAGCAATGTATCGATCTTAAAACGTATTTATTTTTTTATGTCTACAAACAAGATAAGATCAATTGTGAGATATAGTCGAATATAATGATCTAATTTTGTTAAGAAAATATTTTTATCAATCATCGGCAACATGTATTTCAGTAGAAGAAATGTATTCTATACATTACCTCATTACATGCTGTCAAAATCAAATTGCAATCTCGATAGGTTCATTATTCATACAAACTGAACTTATTAATTTGCAAATCTCAGCGTCATCTTAAAAGTTCAAACATTATTTAGCGAGCAATACTTCGATATAGCACTCTTGTATGTGTGTTCTTATCCCTCTTCTCTCTTTCTTTCTCTGATAACGACAAAAGATTCGATGATTTATATTCTCTCGATTTTGCTTTCCATATTCTTCGTTATTTTCGCCGAACAATTATGACGCGCGAGATCGAATCGAAAGGAAGAGCGAAGGAGAAAAAGTGTGAAGAATAGAAACAATACGAAACCAACAGAAGAAGAGAGAAAAAAATGGCGTCTCACAAGTGTGAGGATGCACGAGAGCAGTTCTCGAGATGGAGAAATCAAACCACATCGCGGAGAATATTATCGAATTTAGGACATCGTTACACTTCGCATCCAGCCGTACATTTACGAGATTCGTGTGATAGTGATTGTTGTGCAGTGATCAGAAAAGCAAGAATACGCCGCTGTCACCATCGAAAATATTTTATACAGAGTATTTTATTTTAAATAATCACCCTATAAAATTTAGTTTTCAATTAAAAAAAATATTTTAGACTAAAGTTGTATGGTCTGGACAGTAAATAATGGTAAAATCAATTTTCAAAGAAATTGTTTAAAGATACATCAAAAGTCATTTTAAAAATTACATGAATTTTTATATAATGATTCTTTTAGTTATTCTGCATATGAAAATATTAAAGTAAAATTATCAAAAAAAATTATTTATTATAAAAAAATAGTTTATGAGATATTTTTTACTTTATTTTAGCATATTTTAATATGAAATATAAAATATCTTGTAAACTATTTATTTTTTAATAAAATTATTTTAAAATTAATACACTAACTGAAGATGTAACTGTACTTTAATGTTAATATATAGTTTAAAATAAAGAGATAAATTTAACTTTATGCACTAACTTTTAATCGATACACTTTGCTTCTATAACATAACCAATATGAGGTGCAACGAATCCCAACAACTTAAAATACTGCGATGATACGTTTTTATTTTTTAATGCAAAAAAATTACTAGGTACTCTTTAAACCTTCCAAAATAAAATGCAACAGGTCTCATTAAAAAATTTTAAAATAGTGAAAAAAATTGAACAAGTAATAGAAAATAAATACAGAAAATTTAGCTAAAATCTTTGGGTATCCTGCACCCCTAGATGCGCGGTTAAGAGTTAATGTTAATAATAATAAATAATTATAATATATGTTACATAATTGATATTCCAATATTATCAATATCAATTTTCAAAAAGAAATGTAATTATCTTACTCATTTTTGGATAAAATTAAAAAAATACGAAGGAAAGTAATCAAGTTAGATAACATTAATTGTAGCAAATCAACTTTAATTTAACATTTTTTGCGAAAGGGGGATGAAGGAAGATACAAATTTTGTTTCCAAAAACTGCACTTTCTTTTATAGTTTGATTCATAATTTAACATGAATTGTTTTAGATCATAAACTTTCAGAAATTTGAAATATTAAAATTTTATTATGCTTGAATTAATTATTTGAAATATATTTTATTTAAGTATACAAATTTTACAATATGAAGATAACAGTCATATCAAGTTTAGAATCCATATTTTATATTGTAACAGACATAATATAATTATCATATAATAGATAATGTAATATACAGGGTGCGTCATCAAAATCCGGACAAATTTCAATTTAAATTTCCCTCCATATTGTGCCTCCGTCAAACGTCACTCTTGGCGATTGAGTAAGCCTGATGCTTCTAGTAAACAGTCATAAACTCAAAATGGCCGCGGCGTCAACACCAGGCAGAGAATATAATTGAAGAGCAATTATCGAAGGCCTTCGCGCTGGACGATCATCAACGGAAATAATTTGGTTTTTTGGATATCCGAGATCAATCGTTTATGACGTTGTGGCAAAATATACACGATCCTGAGGATGTCCCCATTATTGCCAGAACAAAATGTCCGGCCAATGTTTACGTGCTGGGTGTTGCATTTCTTTAAAAATAAGGAAACAGTCACTAAAGAAGTATACGTGAACGTTCTGGCGAGTATAGTGAAGTCGTGGATGGAAACTGTTGCGTCTGGAAGGCCATATGTTCAGCAGGACGATGTACCGGCTCACACGAGTCATTTGGTTCAAAACTGGCTCTCAGACAATATCGATATGTTCTGGTCCAAGGAATTCTGGCCTCCTAATAGCCCAGATTTAAATCCCTTGGACCACTACGTGTGGAGCGTTGTTGAAAGGGTCACCAACAAGTCCAGGCATCCCAACGACATCATTAAGGACCGCTATTAAACCAGCATCGCCGATATAGACAGCGCTACACTACAACGTGCATGCGAACACTTCAGAATCGAGAAGAGGCCGTGATTGAAGCTGATGGGAGCAATATTGAATAATTATACTCTGTAGACACCCACTACGTGTTATGTAAAAGAATTTTTTGCAATATTCAATTTTTTTGTTAATGAAATTTCGTTTAGAGAAATTGTTCGATTTGTCCGGATTTTGGTAACGCACCCTGTACTATATAATGTAATATATAACTGTAATTTTCATTTAGTTTTAATATGGAAATTTTCTAAATTAATCTGTATCGGATTATTGATATGTGGTGCGACCATACTCGCGAATAACGGGCAATCTTCGTCAGGCATTTTTAACACAACCCGACTTTCACTGTGCGAGGATGCGTGTTCCTATATCGCTACACGACGCTAAAACAGTTAGGCGCCAGGCACGAGAGAGCGTGCCATTCTTTCCCGAAATGCTCTCTCCGACACTCTTTTAAATTAATTAGCAATCAAACGGGTGCCGATGGCGGGAAAATCGACCACTCAATTTCGTAATGGTAGAGGGGGTGTTTCGCTACAAAGACAGGAAATGGCGAGAGAGAAAAGCGAGAAGAATTACGCTCATATAACAAGAAAAGAATAACAGATATATTTTCCATAGAGAGACACCATATTATACGACGTCGATGGTATACAAGTGCCAGTGATCTATATCCGAATCGAAATACGGAATCGCATCGGTAATGTGTTCGTAACCGCGCAATAAACTCTCAGCTCTTATTTCCCCGATAATCCCTCGTTAATGTATCAGCTCGGAAATTACGCACACAATAATAGGCTACGAAAACCGTTAATAAGACTCGAATAAGAGCGCTTTCGCACTGCGAAAACGATAGAGTTTAATTCGCGGCGGAAGACTCTATACAATGCTAAGAGATTCGATTACAGACGTGCAATTCTCTATGTGACACGATTAACTGAAAACACAACGACACATACGCATGATTTGGCTGTGGCTGATGTCTTATTCGTGGCTCTCTACGTGAACTCTCGTATTGGATGGATGGCGCGGTTGGGAACGGATCATAGCCGCTAATGACGGCAGCATGCTATTACGCGTGATTACCGCTTGCAATTGATTGGGCTAGCTGTGTCAAGGATCGAAAATCGGTTGTCAGCCCAATCAGTATCGACATATCCAATGACGGGGTTGTCGCTCCTAGTGTACATTATATCGTAGTCCAGCGTACTTTTAATATAACGTAGTATTCTTTTGGCCGCAATCCAATGCTCGTTTCCAAAATTATTGTTGAATTGGCTCAAAGAATTCACTGCATATGAGATGTCTGGTCTCGTGCAGATGGACAAGTACATGAGACTTCCAATTAACTCACGGGATGAATAATCCGCTTCACTTAATGGTTCGCTTGGTTCTCCCAATTTTTGTGAGATATCGACAGGAGTTTTGACTGGATTGCAGTCTTCCATACTAAACTTTTGCAGCAGATTCTTTGAGTATCCGTTCTGGCAGATAAATATATCTATGATTTTGAATAAATTCAAGACCAAGGTAATAATTAATTTTTCCCAAGTCTCTTAATTCAAAGCTTTCCTTGAGTTTTTCTTTGATGTCTCGAATCCGCGTCGTTCGATGCGATAATCAAATCGTCCACATAGGTTGCTATCATTACCAATTTCTCGTCACGCTTTGCGGTGATACTTGAATCTCCATTTATCGGTTGTAATCCCAATTTTTACAGTTCTTGATGGAGTTTTCGGTGCCATTGTCGACCGGCTTGTTTCAATCCGTAAAGTGCTTTATTCAACAAGCACACCTTGCCGCCAAGACTTCAAGTCTCTCAGCATTTCTTGTGCCACCGCTTGGAGTGATGAAACCTTCAATTATTTCAGGGAGGAATTTCTTGAGGACTCCGGAATCTCCATATGAATTTCCTCATCGACTATATCATTTAGATATGCGTCGTAACATCCAATTGATGCATTTTCATCCGATGCTGCACTGCTAGAGCCAAAATCATTTTAATTAAACTCATCCGAACTACAGGTGTAAAAGTTTCTCGAAAATCCACACCAGGCCTCTGACTGTAATCTTTAGCCATCAACCGTGCCTTTCGCCTTTCAATACTTCCGTCAGGCTTGTATTTATTGTTCAAAATCATTCTGCATCCGTTTTTATTGGAGGACGGTCTACAATCTTCCACGTGTTGTTTTTCAGATGGAACTTCTTTTTGATCGCTTTCTACCATTCAATAGCATCAGGGCCTTTGATTGCAGCATTTATTGGTGTTTCCGCAACACATGCGTATCTAAATACATCTTGTTCGGCGTAGTTGCTCTCATCTTCATCGATATTTCGATTCTTCGCTTGAGACGGAGCTTTACGTGATCGTCCTGGTCGTCCGATTCGTATAATGCGCGGAAATTCCAGGCCCTTGGCGCTCTTCTGCACCAGTCTCTTCAAGTTTCCTGAGTTTCTATCTCTTCGTTTGTATCTTCGCGAGATGTGGAGTGATTGCTGATATCCACATAAGTCCAGTTTCTATGTCGTTATTGTCGTTATTCTCGTTTTGCTTGTCGCTATCGTCAATGAAGTCGTCGTATTTCATATTTGATCTACTATTTTCGAGAAAAACGATATCTCTTGTGACTTCGACTTTTCGTTCGGACGGATACCATACTCTATACGCTTTGGTTACATCGGAGTAACCGATAAGTATGCATTCACGTCCGCGTGGATCAAATTTTCCCCTCGCAGGATTTTTGTTCAACGCAACCACCCTACATCCGAATGTTCGCATGTGTTTGAGATTCGGCACGCGCCCTGTCCAGCATTCAAACGGTATTTTTCCGTCGATTGAATTCGAGAAACAACGATTTCGTATATAATTTGCAGTTAATACAGCCTTGGCCCAAAATCCTTGCGACATATTTGAATCTATCATTAGACATCTTGCGGTTTCACATAAAGTTCGATTTTTACGTTCTGCCACACCGTTCTGTTGCGACGTGTGAGGAATAATTAATCGCTGGATTCCTTTTTCCGAAAGGAAATTATCGAGTTCGCGATTGCAATATTCCTTACTATTATCCGATTGTATAAACTTTATTTTCTCACCTGTTTGCTTTTCGACCAAGTTCTTGTATGCCTTGAACGCATTGATAACCTCATCCTTCAAAAATCTGACTTCACACCATCGACTGTAATCGTCAATAAATGTTATAAAGTAACGCGCTCCTCCGATTGACTGAACTCGCATTGGACCACATATGTGCGTGTAAACAATTTTTAGCAACTTTTTCGACCGATTACATGAGTTTTGGAACGGTAATCTAGTAATTTTTTTTTGAGACAAGTTTCACACCTATCAATCGATTTTCCGCCTTTTGAATTGCATTTTAGAACTCCGCGCGTTAACATCAATTTCAGATATTTCTCGTTTAACCCGTTGAGGTCACTGGGGGTGACCCAATCCAAAAGACCCCAGAGAAAGTTTACGACTCCGTAGCTCGGAAAGTATACCTTAAATTTGAAGACCTTCAAATATGTTCAGTTAAATTTTTGCGAGAAAACTAAAAAAAATGAGTGAATGGCATCTGTTTCTTTGGCCTGGGGTCCAAAGGATCCCGTGTGACTCTTGCGTGAGTATTCTGAGGTGTGACTTCAACAGGTTAAGTGCCCGTGACGAACGTGCCACAATTCTAAGTCGTCGGACTGTCGGGTACTTACGCTTCCGACAAATTCCGCACTTTCAGAAATGAAATACAAATCATCTTTTCTTTCCGCTGTGAGAATTACATTTTCCTCGTTGTCCAGAACCACGGCCTTTTCGCGAGTAAAAATTATATGATATCCGTTATCGGTGATTTTACTTACGGAAAGCAAATCTATTCTTAAATCGGGAACATACAAAATGTCTTTTAATCGCACTGTTATGTCACCGTCGTTGCCTTGAAGAGTTAACTTCAATGATCCAACACCATTTACTGTTGCGCTCGCATTGCTGGCCAAGTTGACACATCCTCGCTCTGGTCTTTCCATCTTCTCGAATCCGTCGGAGATGCCGCACATATGAGAAGTAGATCCATATGAGAAGTGAAGACTGTCAAGGCACCATCTCCTCGTACTCTCGGTGACTGCCAGTCCTCTGGTGATGAGAAGTGAAACTTCCTGTGTCTTACTGGCATTCTGCTCTGCCGGTAAAGATTTTGTGCGACACTCATTTGCTTTGTGTCCGAGTTTATGGCATTTGAAGCATACAATCTTCGCTTGCTTGTTTTCTTTTATCTCCCTCTGACTGGAACGCTCCTTATGTTGTCGTCGTTGTTTATGAGCTAACATGGTGCCCTGTGATTTTTCCTTCCATGAAGCTCGTCGTGCGTTATATTTCTCGATAACTTTGATTTTCAACATTTCCGGCGTTGGAAGATCGTCTCTCGACTCGATAACGCATCGAAAATTTTCATAACTCGCCGGCAGACTGTATAGTAGCATTATGGATAACAGATCCTTGTTAACTTCTACTTTCATTTCTTGCAGTTTATCTACCATATCGAAGAAATTGCGAATATGCTCACGCGTGTCATCTTCTTCACCCATCTTGTACAGTGTCAATCATTTGAGCAATGTGGCCTTCCTTGCAGGACCTTGGGATTGATATATTTCAATCTTGTCCAAACCTCATGCGACGTAGTACAATTCTTTACTTGTTTGAGTTCCGATGGGCTAATTGTCAGGATTAGTTCTGCGTGGGTCTTTCCGTCATCCGCGGCCCATTTTGCTGCTGCCGCCTCTGATTCGACGTTTCCCGCCATGACATGACTCTTCGAGTCGTGCCATTTACATGTTCCAATGCATTGTTTTTAATGAGCATAGCACGCACTTGGAGCTTCCAAATATCGAAATTATTTTTTGAAAGTAGCTCGATTCTAGCTCAATTTTGATTCGTCATCTCGAACTCTGGTTTTCTTGAGGTTAGCACGATACCTATACGATACACAGAATTAATATATTACTTTATATAGCGTAGTGAGATCGCGAGCTTGCCCATAACCTGTTAGAATTATAGGGCAGAGTAATTTATTTATTCCTTGCAATAAAGAATATTTATTCTGTTAATACAAATCGCAGCGCACAGAACGAAAAGAATCCAGAGAGCCCATGACACAAAAACTAGAGACATGCTAGATACAAAACTTATTGGTATTTCGACCCTTATGATAAGTGCGACATCTAGTGTTCAGGGGTGCGCGCTTTAAATAATAAGGAAACGTTATGCTCAGGACTCTTGTAATCCAACAAAGAACTTTTCTGGGACATCTTTGCAATACTAGGTGAAATTGAAGAATTATTTATTCTTAAGGAAAACTGATCATAATTACTTTCAACATTACATAAACCTCTTAGTAAACTAATTTATTTTCCAAGATTTTGTTATAGTTTATTAAAACTCGAAATGGACAATTTAAAAATTTAATATTTCTTGAAGAAGACTGTAATTGCTTACAACACTAGATGAATACTTTGGTAAAATAATTTTTCTTAAGAATGACTGATCACAATTGTTCGTAAAACTAGATGAACTTCTTGATGCATCTTTTTTTTGAAAATTTTTCTCATATTTACCATCTCTTCTCATAGTTACCATCTTACAAGGGAACCTCGCGAACTCGAAAATTTTGATTTTGATGAAACTTTATAGGGGGGGGGGGTAAATAGATGAATTTATAAATTATCCGTTGCGGCCCAAAAACGGTTCTAAAGGGTGAAACCACCCCTTATGTGAAGAGGAGTCTTTTACATTTGACGATATATCTTGAAAAATATTCGAGATATCAAAAAATATTTCATACAAAAGTTTTGTGATATAAACATCTCTAATTAATCGCATAAATAAAAGTTTAAAAAAATAATTTTTTAAATAAATTTTTTTTAAATTTTTTGAAAAAAAAATTTTTTTTTTAATTTTATTTGCATTGTTAAACAGAGATAATTTTACCATAAAACTTTTGTATGAAACATTTTTTTATATCTTGACTAACTTTCGAGATATATCGAGAAAAGCAAAAAGGCGCTCTACATGTAAGAGTTGGTTCCTTCCCTTAGAATCGCTTTTAAGCAGCAACTAAAATTTTGTAAATTTATATATTTATTCTCCTACATGTATGTAAAGTTTTATCGCAAAAACATCTTCATTTAATTACATGAATACAATTTTTAAAAAATAATTTTTTTTTTTTAATTTATTTTTTGAATCTCTTATGTGAAATATTTCTTGCTTTTATACTATTTATAAAATATCTATAATAAACAAAAATAATAATTATAAGTGAACAATAAGTGACGAACAGCGTACATAATTCTCCATAAGAACCATCATGAAGTCATCATGTGTCGACAGCATATTATTCATTTATAACACGTACATATTACTCATTTAAGCATATAATCATAATGCAAAGTGCATTGTACGTGAGAATATTTTGTAAATTATTTTGAATGTATATGATATAGTATGTATGCAATATGCAACATATAAAATTCGCAATCTGTTCTTAATTTTATTTATATGAAATATAAATGTTATAACACGTACTTATTATTCATTTATGTCTAATCGCACGCTTTCTCGCCTTCAAACGAAGAAACGGTTTAATTTATTGTTTCTTAAAAATGGACTATGTCATAATTTTATCGTCTCACTGCGAACAAGTAGGCGGGGTAGTAGTTTATGTTTTATGAGTAATATGCGTAACCATGAATCTAATTTGATGGCTTTAATATATAACGAATATTAACGAATTCTTTTCTTTTTATAATTTTAATTTATATGTACACATAACTGAAGACAAAGTGAAATGTCGAAACGTTTTGTTTTATTATGATAATAAATCGTGAATTATATCTTTATTCGATCTATTTGTGCTCGTTCATTGATCTCTTCTTAATATTATTTGTTATTCAATAAGCGAGCTATACTAATTTTAATAATAAATCATCTAATGCTAATAATATTATAAGGTCAATGTTTCAATTTATTTTGTAAATTATTTTGTACTATTTCACTGATGAACATTTCTCAACAGTACATGTTTTTTCAAATATCAGTAATATGCAATCTGTCAGATGTATCAGATGCATTGGGAATTAATGTTAATTCTACTTAACTTATTATGTTGCTGTTGAATATTTAATGTATGTATTAAATTTGAATTCAAATTTAAGTTCTGATCTAAATCTAAATTTTTATCCAAAGCATTGATTGAATGTGATGTGCATGGTTGTGAGAAAACGTCTAGAATAAAATTATTTATACATTAAATAAAATCGCTGCCAACTTCGGTCAAAGCTAGATATTGGTGCTCAATAATATTTCTATTTTAAATTTAAACGCTATAATTCGGTACACATTCAAACTACGCGCTGAACACAGCCGGTCATAATAGCGCAGTTCTAAAACTGGATTAGAATTAAAGTCACAAATAAAATTGATCACCAAATTAATGCTAATGATGTTAATGAGCATCTTAAAAACTGCAAAGAATTTATTGCGAAAAATATTACTTCAGCCATGGTTTGAACCTGAATCTCCTGTCTTGCCGGGGCAGGTGTCTTTCCAATTTGACCACCGAAGCATGACAATATTTATCACAATAACCAATATCTATTAAGAAACAACGCATTGTATTTTTGTGATTATATTTTTAAATTTAATATAAATTGGTTGAATATATGATATTGTAAACCAACATTTCTTATGTTTGTTAATATTGGCAAAATAAGTATTGTCATTATTTTGATCAATCTTCGTGCTAATTATTTTAGAAATTAGGTATTTCAATCTCAAATTAATGGTGTTAATATCTTATTTCAGTCTAAATAAACTTGGAATCATTATTAAGGAACACAAAGATACTCTCCCCAATTTATCTCAAAAAAATGTAGTTTACAAATTGTCATGTAAAGATTGTGATGCAATATATATTGGACAAGCATGCAGGAAATTAAAAACCCGTATTAATGAGCACAGAAATCACATACGGAGAAATACAAATACAGAATCAGTCATTCATAGAATGAATCTCAATCACGACTTCGACTAGGATAATGTCGTAATATTAGTTAAAGAAAATTTCCTAGGGAAACGCCTGATTTCGGAGAAATCATGTTACACATCAAACGATAAAATAATAGTTTAAATTTAACAAATTTAATAATTAATATTATATTTATAACTAATTTAATAATTAAATTTAATAAATTATTTACATCACGCAAATTTAATAAATTATTTACATCATGCATATGTTGCTATTTTGAATAAATTGTAGCTCGTCCGTCATGCACACTATGTAACATTTTCTTGTCTTTCTTTATTTATTTATTCTATATGTAATGGTCTTTAATAAATTCAACCAGTCTTAATTTGGACTTTAATACGATAGGTTTTTAAATATTGACTTCTCTTAATTTTTACACTTCTAATTTTCGACTCGACTTTTGTTTCAACTTTCATTTCTTTTAATTGTTTTCGTCCACGATTATTTATTCCGATTTCCGTTTTTCGACTGCATTTGGTGAGTTAATAATAACGTACTCTGTATATACTTATTTATATATAAGTCCAGTATCGTCATTTTCAAGACGCGCAACGTTCACTCGACTTGCCAACCAACTGTGACGATGTCAATTCTTAACATCAGAATTTCAATTGCAACGAGAAATAGATTTTCCACTTTTGTAAATTGCGCTGAAGGTGGCTTAAAATAGAGCTGAAACGTTCGTAATTTAATTTTGACAAAATATATTTTAATTTATTACGCACTAACTTCTGCGTTCTAACTCTCATTAGTCCTCTATTAAATATTTGTAATTATATATTTATTTCGTGCAATAATTAGTATAAAATAAATTCAAATATATGTTTTAAAACGAATCTGTTAAAATTATTATAGATAAAACAAATTAATAGTAGTAGTAGTAGTAGTAGTAGTAGTAGTAGTAGTAGTAGTAGTAGTAGTAGTAGCAGCAGCAGCAGTAGTAGTAGCAGCAGCAGTAGTAGTAGCAGCAGTAGTAGTAATAGCAGCAGCAGCAGCAGCAGCAGCAACAGCAGTAGCAGCAGCAGCGGCGGCGGCAGCAGCAGCAGCAGCAGCGGTAGCAGCAGCAGCAGTAGTAGTAGTAAAAGAAATATGGACCGAAATATAGGTTATCACTTGAAAATTTATAAAATTTTTCATCATTATCCTTTAATTTTTTAATCAACTTACAAAACTTGAGGCATATGTATGATGAGGATCAGGATCGAACCCGGAACTAACCGATTACAAGTCAATCAATAAATTATATATTATTTACAATAGAAAAAAATCTTTGTTAATTAGAAACGTAAAAATTACGTTTCATAAACTATAATTTCAAAAACGCTTTTTACTGGTTTTTTAAAGTTATGAAATTATATGTTAATAAAATGTATATAAAATCAATATGTACAACTTGGAATGTTCTGCTCAAAATGTGTCTCTGCTGGCTTAGCTATCTGGGATATTGGGCGTGCAAATTAGATCGGTGCCCTTTGCATACTAAACTTTTTTTTTGCGTGAATGTTCGCGATCGATGTCAATGGTTGACTAAGGTCATCTTTTTGGATTTTCTTTTTATAGGGTTGTCATATGTACAAAATCTTTTTATTGTAATAATGAATTTGCAGAAATTGATTAAGGATAAAGACACTAAATTAATTTGTACATCTAATATTATAATTCAAATATTTTATTTTATGAAAGAATGTGAAAAATCATGATGTAAATAAAGGCTTGTGTCGAAAGGGTTTATTTAATAATTTTTGAAGAATTATGGTGGAATTATTAATTAGATAAGATTTATTAATCGAATAGATAAGTTATCGTGGAAACTGAATTCTAAATTAGCGTCGAAAATCGTTGAAAACATTTTTTGACACGAAAATGGAAATGAATAAATAATGAACGAAGATAATGGCAGTTATGAAAAGTGAAGATGAAGATGGAGAAAGAAAAGAAGAATCACATCATAGTATAGTGATATGATCGAATAGTTGAGTCAGATCAGTTTGTAAATTAGCTTATGAAAAAGAGAGTAAGTATCGTGACAAAAGAGAGAAGTGGTATGGAACAAGAAACATTATAAAATAGAGATAAAAGAAAGAAGGGAGAAGATTAGAAGAGAAAGAGAGAAAGAGACGTGACAATGAGATAATCCGATTAAATAGTGAGGAAGTGACAGATTTGTTACAAAATTTGAGCGTTTCTCCCTGCCTACCAATATACCACAAATGTTAGTAGAACTGTGTCGGCAGACTGACATCTCACTGACTGACTCACTGCGTATTCTACCTCTGTTCTGTCGATAGAATCTATTTACATAATAAGACAGAAGATTGAGCGACAGAAACCAAGTAGATCTATACGATGCAATCTCACGACAGATTGGCAGCAGAAATCGCGCAAATTCTGCTGTTTTGTAGGTGTTTAAATTATAAAGTCAGTTGTTACTGAAAAATTTTTTTAAATGATGTTCTTTTGATTTAAATGATGTTTCTTTTTATTTTTATTTTAAGAGTCATTTAAACATAATAATTAAAAAATAAATAATATGAAGTTTTAATAGAAATTAATATATTTTTCAATAAAGCGTATTAGATTCTGAGAATATTCTAAAGCTACAAAAATATAGCCCTTGTCTGTCAACATCAGCGATCATTTTCTAACTCGTTAGCTTTCTTACAAGGATACACAACTAACTGATTCCCTCTGATTTAAATGAGCTTTGGATATGTTAAAATATGGGCAAAAATAAGAGATTTTTTTTTATATGTGCTGAGTCCCATGTTAAGGGGATAAAAATCTCCCTTGAAAAAAATCGGTTTTTTTCTTTCAGAGTGAATATCGTCGAAACTATGAGAGATAGAAAAAAATGTTTTAAATAAAAGTTGAATGGTTCCAAGCATACTTAATGATTATAATAAAAAAAAATTTTTTTTAAATTATTTGTTTATTGTACACTCACCTCCACTTCTAATTATCAAAAATTTGTAAATTTTTATAATAATAAAAATTAAAGAGCATTTTACGCTAAAAACTACGACGTATGATATAATCATGTTCCGACAAACCCATTTTTGTAATATTAACGAAAAATACCTCTATATACGCGCTCCATACGTATTCATCTCACACCGCGTTAGTTGCGTGAAATAGCGTTGAAGGCAAATATAATACGGTTCATCAGTAGCAACTGTTGAAATAAGAGCTTATTAATAATATTAATATAATATTAATTAATATATGTAAAAACGCCAATTTCGAAAATCATAAACAAATCATTTCTATTTATAAAATTATACTAATGCATGTATAGACATCTGTTCGCATTAGCTAGAATTTTTGCACCGACCTAACACACACACACACACACACACACACGCACACGCGCACACACGCGCACACACACACACACACACACACACACACACACACACACGATATTTTATTCAAAAATTAAATGCGATATTTTAAATGGCGAAATAGTTCGAAAATATGGAATATACGGAAAAAACATTTCTGACAAATATCATATGATCTGAACAAATAAAATCACTTCGAAGAAAAAAATCAGTTTTTTAAAGTAATATAAATTATTAAAGAAATTATAATAAAAAGATAATATAAAGAAATTGTATGATTTTTTTTATATAATACGATTTTACTCAGTATTCCGTATAAAAATATATTTGAGTAAAATTTTCGAAAATCTAATAGTTTCCAAAATATTTTACATTTTATTTTGATACATTTTAACACAAAGTATAAAATATCTCGTAAATTATTCATTTTTTCATAATTGTATATACCTTAATATTTTTATGCACAAAATAATGAGAAAGTAACTGCTTTAAAGAAATTATATAATTACTTTTTAAAAAAGATATGTTGCATATTGTAAATTGCATAATTTTTTGTAAAGCAACTGTGTGTTTTTTTTATACTATTTGATTTATTATTCCGTGTATAAAAATATTAAGATGCAATTACCAAAAATGCATCATTTATGAGATAATTTATATTTATGTCAAAATGTACCAAAATAAATCCTATTAATCGAATCGTATTTTAATAGAAAAATGTAATTTTAAAAAGTGGCAATGACTTTTATATTACTTTGAAAAATTGTTTTGTGACATCTGGATGTGTTTTGGATACTTCACATTGTTAACAGAACCTATTTGAACGAACGTATTTTTACACATTGAGGATGGCTTAAAGATAAGCCGAAATGTCTGTAATTATATAGAATAAATTACATTAATTACTACGCACCGTCAACAGCGTGTTATAGCTCTCATTAGCCCTTCCACGATTATATTTTTGTTAAGATATCGAGAGCCCGGGATACCAATTGATTATTTAGCATACAAGTATTTCTCTGTTAAAAATTGTTTTCTTTTTCAAAAATTGATTTTACTATTATTTGTTTTCCTTCAGACCATACAAATTTATCTAAAACGATTTTTTGGGTCTTCCATATTTTTCAAGATATTTCAGTGCGTTCATTTAAAATGGGATACCTGATGACGCGCGCGCACGCGTGCGTGTATACATATCTCTCTCTCTCTCTCTCTCTCTCTTCCCCTCCCTCCCTCCCTCCTCCTCACCCTCTGCTGCTGCTGCTGCGCGCGCTTGTGC
>JANQDE010000127.1:154771-169270 GCA_037157785.1 Cephalotes varians
TGTATAAAATTCTTTTAATATCTGTCTGTGTGTGCGCGCGCGCGCGCGCGCAGGATGTCCAAAACGGATTATAAATATTTTAACGAGATATTCTTTGTAACATATCCTTTTTAAGACGAAAATTCTAATATGAAAATGTCGAAATTCGGAAATGATACTATAATAGTTTTTACGTGGGAAGAATTTAAAAACTTTCACTAAGAAACTATTTTTATTTATCCGTAACGAATTTGTTAATAAAAAAAACAGATCAAAATTTAGTTTGAACTTAATTTATGTATTGATGTTTTATCAAAATGTCATTATTATGTTATAGTGTGTTTATTTGGTATATATAATAAGTATCACGTAGATTATTCAATAAAAATATTTTTTGTTACTAGAAATTCGATATGTTACTAATATAGAATACTGATTCCCAAGTATTAATTATTTATTCAATTATGACATCAAAATATTAACATTTTTTTCTTAAAAATTGTGCTAAGATCTTAGGTGAGCTCAGAAAAGCAAAATTACAAAGAAATAAATAAAAACAATAGTACTTTTTTAAAATCTACGAAATTTAAACATTATTTTTATAACTTTTTTGAATTTATTTTTACATTTATTTCTTACATATTTTTACATATTTTTAAGTTTTTTTATCTTAATTTGTGTATGTTCTTCTTAACTCTTTTCTCTATGTTGCAATCCATAATTTGAAATAAATTTTCAAACACTCATAATGCTTGTAACAATGAATACAAACTATCTTAAGATTAAGAAAAATGTGGGAATGAGTTATGAAGCAATCACATTTTTTTTTTTTTGCTCAAAAACAATAATAAATTAAGAGTATTATTAATAAGATATTTATAAAAGATATTCAAAGTATGTTTATTCTCACATTCGATTCTTTAATTCTTTAAATATCGTTAGATTTCTTTTTATGGGTTGTAGAAGAATATATATAAAAAAAAGAATTGCAAATGGAATAGATTAACAAAATAAAATTGAAATATTCGCAGCAATAACGCCACAAATAATTTTAAATTCGACAAATGTTAATTCTGTTTTTCTGAATTTCTGAGATCTTATTACAATTTAAGAAAAAGGTTGTTTTAATAAATAACGTAATTGAATAAATCGATATGTTCATATTGACATATCAAATTTCTAATAGTGACAAAGAATGTTTTTATCGGCTAATCTTATGCGATCTTATCAATTTGAACAAAATAAATATGATAATGACATTTTGACAGTTGACATATCTATATCGATACATACTATTAAGTATACATATTTTAATCTAATGTATTTTTAACAAATTCATTATGGATAAATAGATTTTTTTAAAAATTCTTATTATATATCTGTATAATTTTTTACGCGCGTCCGTACGTGTGTGCGTGCATGCATGTGTGCTTTATATCGTAGGTATATCGATGGTTTGCAAAAAATATTAGGTTGATGCAAATGAAATGGCCGTTTTCCATATTACTATTAATACTATTAATAACACAGCCACACAAAAAAAAATTGACTTCCAGGCCCAGAGGTCAGACCATGTTTTTTATATGTTTTTTGGGTCGCTGAATAAGAATCTGAAGTCCATTTAACCCTATCACCTCACCATTTTTCATAACCTCAAAAAACTAATGTTCTTACACAAAAAAAATCGAATTTTGGGTCCTGATCTCAGACTACGTTTTTTATATGTTTTTCGGGTCGCTAAAAAAGAATCCAAAGTCCATATAACCCTTCAATATCACCATTTTTCATAACTTAAAAGAAACCGATAAGTTATTCAACTCATGCTTACTATTTTTTTTCTCATAACCTCCAAAAACCCGATATTCTTTGCATTTTAACATAGTGAGCTTATTATAAGCTTATTATAAGCTCACTATGTTAAAATGCAAAGAATATCGGGTTTTTGGAGRTTATGAGAAAAAAAATAGTAAGCATGAGTTGAATAGACTTATCGGTTTCTTTTAAGTTATGAAAAATGGTGATATTGAAGGGTTATATGGATTCTTTTTTAGCGACCCGAAAAACATATAAAAAACATGCTCTGATGTCTGGGCCCAAAAGTCAATTTTTTTGTGTGAAAATATCGGTTTTTTTAAGGTTATAAAAAATGGTCAAGTCATAGGGTTAAATGGACTTGGAATTCTTTCTCAGCGACCCCAAAAACATATAAAAACGTAGTCTGAGATCAGGACCAAAAATTTGATTTTTTTTGTGTAAGAACATCAGTTTTTTGAGGTTATGAAAAATGGTGAGGTGATAGGGTTAAATGGACTTCAGATTCTTATTCAGCGACCCAAAAAACATATAAAAAACATGGTCTGACCTCTGGGCCTGGAAGTCAATTTTTTTTTGTGTGGCTGTGTAATCCATTAAAAATGAACGACATTTAAATTTAAAAAAAGGGTTTTAAAACTTAAAATCTCTCTGCTTTCGAAGAATCACTATGTTTTTTGAGTTTCATTATGTTTTTTTGAATCTGATAATTTTTACATATAAAAAACTATGAGCTGGATAATATGGGAAACTTTTTTTTCACCTTATGAGCTTGTCACGTGCTAAAAAAAATTTCAAAAATTTTTGACTTTCTAACATGAAAATTTAAAATTATTTTTAAGATTTTTTTGTTACTGAGTTATCGCGAATTAAAGAGAGCATTTTGAATTTGATTGCTCATAATTCCTTTAAAAATCATCGTACCACAATTATAGGAATAGATTCTTCAAGCTGAAACTTTGCTCTATTCAATGGAATTGCTTTTTTTTTAACATGTAGATATTTTGTATTAATATGTATGTATAATTGTAATGCAAAAAACGACCATTTTATTTGCACCAATCTAATATAATGTTTTGAAAATGTTTTAACATCAGCTGCAAGAATATAGGAAAGAATATGAAAAAATATGGATTTTTATTTTAAAAAATGATGCCCTTAATGTTTTTTCGAAATTCAATTTTTATTATTTGTTCCTCTTTAAACAACTTTTGTCTAAAATATTTTTCTGTATCTTTTTTTTGAAATGTTTACATGCGATCTTTAAAATCTTGTATATAATATATAATGTATATAAAATATTTCTTTAAAGTTTTTATATATGATTTTTTATTTAAAATTGTTTAATTATAACGCTAATTATATAATGTTAATTATACAATGGCCATAAAATTACTATTTAATAATTACATTTCTATCGCAAAATTTCATTATTTTCACTTTTCTAATATATTTGTTTTTAAAGCGAGCATTTTTAATGACATAATTGCGTTTCTTAATTAGAAAATCTTACCATCTAAAAAACCTTACCATGTAAATATTATAGTTATGTAAATTATAAGATTCAATTTTTCAATCACTCACGAAATATCAATAAATTAAATTTCTCCATTTCAACAATTTCTTTTTATAAATTCTGTTTTATATACATATATATACGTGTATGTTCATTTCTATATAGAGTCGTTTTATGTAATTTGCATAATCATCTCTCTCATGAAACGAAGAAGCAACGAAGAATGACGTCACGCTATTCTTGTTCGTGAATTATCATACAAAGAAATAATGAAGTATGAAGTACGGAGAAAACATAAATGACACGCATTGCATGGCCTAATACATTATCATAATCTACTTTTTATGACTTATTTCTTTCATATTCCATTGTCATTCACAACTACTATTTGAGAATATTTAAATATCCTAATATATAAATATCCTAATAATAAAGTTTACTATTTTTATTTCTCAATGGATTTTCATGTCGCGATTGTGTGCAATTTTATATTTTTTAATCTTGTTATTATTTTGAATGTAATCGAACCATATTTTATAACTATCAATTATGCTAATTTTGAAAAGATAGAATTTAACAAGTTTGCTTCTCTTGCATGTTCAATCACTTTAATAGTCTATAAATCCTTTGTAATATTCTATCGCATATTTTCATGTTCATTATATCTTCTTGTTCATTATCTATTCTTCATTATTTCGTGAAGATAATACAGTAAAATTATGTTATGATTTTGTCATATCGCATTTCATAATCTTCTATTTCGTAAAACGACAAGGGGACAAAAATGGATGACAAATTCTTCGCAAAGAAAATCGAATAATGATGTAAATGACGAATATCACACTTGTTATACAACATTAGGAGAGAAGATTCAAGAAACTTGATATATAGAAATCATAGGTCTTTGATCAGCTTAAGATAAGCATTTTGTTTCACGCATGATGCGCATAATGTATTATTTATTCTTGTTTACTAAATGTTAAAGCATAAATGATGCGTGAAACAAAATGCACTCTTAGAGACGTTAGTGTTTCTTTCTGTAATTATCGTCGCCACTGCCGCGATGCAGTCGGTCCGAAACTTCGATGACTGTATACATGGACTGTTAGTACCTCTCACTTTTCTCATATACAGGATGACAAAAAGTCCTGAACCGGTGAAATATCTCGAAAACAAAACATTTGAGAAAAAAATGTTTCATATAAAAGTTGGGGTTCAGCAAATGCATCAATGGCTATTTGACCTGGAATGTAAATATAGAGGAGCTCTCAGAAAAAAATCAACTTCAAAATTTTAAATCTCCATTTAAATAATTTTAAATCCTAAACCTTTTGTATTCAATATTTTTGTAACTGACAGAGTCGAAATCTTTTCAAAACACTGCAATGAAACTCCTTTTGGCTAAGTATTTTATATCAGATATGAGTTGACGAAGTTCAAGTATCGCCGGTATTAGGATTGAACTTCCGGAAACAACTCACGCCCAATTGCCATGAATTTTGGCAGAAATACTCTAAATGATCAAATAAATGTTAAATAGATTTTCACCGATAAAATAGTTTAATACCAAAAATGTTAAATAATGTAAGAGTAAAAATGAAGGTAATTATTTCAATTAAGAGAGAGAGAGAGAGTCAATCTCGATCTGATCTTGACCTTGACATATATTATCAAGATCATGACCCTGAACAACCTTCAAAAAGTTTTAGTTGGCGGTCATTATTTATTAAAAAGTTATGAATAAAAAGCGCGCGCGCGTGTGTGTGTGTGTGTGTGTGTGTATGTGTGTGTCGACTTTTCATCTGTAACGAGGTCCATCTCACCTCACTCCCCGGACTTACAATCCGAAACAAGGTCTATAATTGTATTGCTTCATATAAGTTTCGATTTTGCACGCGTAGCGAGGAATCACTTACATTTTTAATTAATAACTTTTTAATACACAACGACTGACGATTACAACTTTTTGAATGTTGTTCAAGATCATTATCTTGACAATATGTGTCAAGGTCGAGGTCATTGAAAGTGTATTGAAGTCCTCTCATTTTCATTTTTACATTGATATAATTTTTATTTATACATTGTGGCATTAAATGTTCTTATTGGCGGAAGTCCATTTAAGGATATTCATTTGATACTATTTAGAGCATTTCCAAAATTTATGACATTCGGGCGTGGACCCTTTTCGGAAGTTTATCCGACATTAGGATTAACATTCTACTATGAAGTTTAAAACTAATTCATCGAAAAAGAATATTATTTGCGACATCATTTCCGCGTATTTCAATAAGTTTACAAAATTTTATTCTCTCTTCAGTCAAAATTTTTATAAAATAACTCTTGCATAATTCGTTTTATAGAAATGAAATTTGCTTTTTTGAAATATTACTCACCGATTATCAATTTTTACAACCTTTCAGTAACCAACGGATGTATTAAACACTTATAACACATATACAAACGTAAAGACGTAAGCAGTAAGCGAATTGGCCAATCACAATAGAGAACGTAATGCAATTCTCGATTGTGATTTGCTGATTTGTTTACTGTTTACATCTTACGGTGTTACGTTTTTGGGTTTTAGATGTTTGATTGCTGCAGAAAACAAAATCAGTCGACAATGTCGGTGTGTAATATCTTTAAAAAAGCGTTTTGAAAAGATTTCGATGTTAACTACAAGAATATTGAATAAAAGGTAAGAGTTTCTATTTAAAATTTTAAAATTGATTTTGAGTTCTACTTCATACTTGTGCTCCAAGTCAAATAGGTATCGTCGTTTCATGCATTTTTTGAAACTACAACTTTTGTATGAAATATTTTTTTCTCAAATGTCTTGTTTTCGAGATGTTTTTATCATTGGGAATCCGGGACTTTCTTGTCACCCTGTACAAAATGCTATGAATTGAAATAAAGATGTGTGCAATTTATGTTATGAAAATATGGAAATAAAGATGGAATTGCATTTGATTTCACTTTGACAGTTAGGACATATAAATTCAAATTATTTTTAAAATGATGCATATTTTAGATATCTTTAGATACTTTGATGTATACTATTGATTCTTGATTTACATATTTGGACAATGAGAGGCTAACATAAATATATCAAATAAGGAATTAGCAGTCCATATATATACGGAAGGTGAAGGACTGAGACAAATGGCAGTAATACATCGCCATTGTAAACAGACTTGAAAAGGCGAGCAAATGATGCAGCGGCAATCGACTATCTGGGATTTAGTTCAGCGAAAAGGAAAGGGAAAAGGTGAAGTCACGACGGGATGGGAGTACAGAGAACGGAGTTGAGGCAAGTTGTGATAGTGATAGGGAGAAGGGACGTGTCGCATTGAGCGGTGAAAGAAGGAAGTTGCCGAGACATCGATCTTGTGGCCATTGCTTGTGCTTCTTCTCTCCCTTATCTCTTTCTCCTGCTCGCTCTCTCTCTCGCTCTCTCTCTCTCTCTCTCTCTCTCTCTTGTTTCGCTCTTTTAACGACGCTGCTACTCTATTAGAAGTCAAGGTACCGTATCTTTCGGCATACTATGAAACCAGGAGGAAACTCTTCGTGAAACTACTCAACTGCTTACGCACTTTACGCACCTGTCTAATTCGCCGCGATTTTATGCGCACGCATGTCTCATAGATGTTCATGTATACAAGGTGTTCGAAAATTATCAGATGTCGAAAAAGAAGAAAAAAAAAGAAAAAAAAAGAAAAAGGTATTAATCGCAACTTACGCAACGAAGAAATGAATTTCATGTGTTGCTAAAATCTATTTGTATTAATCAATCCCAGAAAACTTATATCTTTTTAACGATCATCAAAATAAGGACAAATCTGTTTTCTGTAAACAAACGCATCAATATCAGTAACAGTGGAGAATTTCTAGAAAACAAATTTTCTTTCTTTCGTATTCATAATCGTAAATTGATTCGCAATTGATCATCATTTCAGGTGACTTATGTTTGAACCAAAATTCACGCCAGTTACAATGACTACGTTCAGAAAACATAATGGTTGAATGAGCACTCAATAATTGTTAATTATGACTTAGTTTGACACCGAGTACTTGATACACATACTAACTAGTAATTTTCTATGAAATTATTTTAATTTCAGTGATGCGTGTAAACGTATACATATGTGTATTTAATCATCTTGATGCACATTGTACTAGCTTAGTTCATCATTCTTTAAATACATTGCCGAAATTAAGATAATTTAATAGAAAATTACTAAGTAGTACGCGTATGAAGTGTTTGATGTAAATTATGTCTATGACTGAAGCAAGTTTTTAAATTTAGAAGAATATACTAATAGCAGGGAACGCTCACTCAACCGTTGTGTTTCTGAATGCAACCACTGGCTGCATTCGCTGTTCAGTAGAAAAAAAATAGCTTTTAAGCCACATGCTTTTATGACACATACAAAAACGTAAGACGGTAAGATATAATCAGTAAGCAAATTGATCAATCACAGTTGAGAATTGCATTACGTTCTACTGTGATTGGTCAATTCGCTTACTACTTACGTCCACTGAAATATAATAATACTGGAACGTGTGCGGGCGCTAGTGTCGTGAAATGACAAAGAGGGTCTTAAGTGGTATCTTTGTCTCTTTTTAGTACAATCTGGCCAAAAGTTTCATTGTCAACGTTTATTGGATACACGTAAACATCTTTGATAAACGAGACTGTACGATCCCCACTATCGTTTACCACACATGCGTAGTATAGCTTAGAGAAGGCTAAAGATACCACCTTGGATGCTCTCTCTCGGATCACACTTATTCATAGAGTCGCGCTCGTTCCAGTATTATTATATTTCAGTGCTTACGTCTTACTGCTTTACGTTTTTGTATGTGCCAAGGGCTTCTTTAATATGATTGGTTTTTATTCTTAGTTTCTTATTGGATTTAAATATAGACCAATTATATTAAAGAATTTTACAACAGTTGCAAAGTTGCGTCTTCTGTTAAATGCAGCCAATCAAACATTTCTTAAAAATAGTTTATGCACAGAAAAAACGATTTTACTGAAAGATCTACAATTTTACTGGATACAGATCTGAAAATAATTTTGTTGAAACCTTAAAAATAATAAACAATACTGCAAAAAATTGATATTCTAGCAACTAGTTTGAGTATTCTGCATTATTTTGTTAATTCAAAATTACTTTTCTGATCTGTATCCAGCTAAAATTTTAGATTTTTCAACAAAACCATTTTTTTCATGTGTAAGTTATTTAAACAAAACTTGGATTCATCGTGATTTAATTTGCAGTTTGACTAAGCGATGAATCCGCGAGCGGAATGACCGATCTATGAAATTCCTTTTGCCGATCGATAATATTGATCGACCGCTTCAGCTGACTCCTCCCACAGCATTCAGGGGCGCAACATTTCCCCTCTTCTTCAAAATTGTCGTCCCGACAATTATCTTGAAATGCCCGTGGATTTTCAAGGATATGTTCCTGTCCTATCCTGAGCTGCTGCTTTAGGATGTTGGACTACTCTTTTGTGTCGATCTCGGGGGCCAGACTTCCTGTACCAGGTTTTCGAGTCTTTAAATCTTGACTTCTTGTTCTTCCTGCGCCAGATCTTCTTGAGCTTCAAGTCCTGGACCTTTTCCCTGGTCTCTTTGCTTCAGTCGATTTGAAGTCTTCGGACAAGGAGAGGGTAATTTCCATGGACCCAACGTCTCTCTCTTAAGGAAACTCCCTGAGAAGAAAAAATTCCCCAAATCCCCGCCTTGGTATTCACTCTAAGTCTCACGGGAAAAACCACGAATCAAAAAAATGGTGGTTAAGGTAGTCTTCTTTCCCGAAGCTCTAACTTGTCTTAGAAGTTCTTCAGTTAAAATTCCGAGACGCTCTGCCAAGTTTTGCCCTTCTCTTTCAGAATTTCTTCTTCATTTTTATCTCACACTCTCTGGAAAACAAATAAGAAAACAAATGANTTGTTGATCCGGGCTCTACTAGTTCGTCTAGCTAAATCCGTCTCTCATAGAAAGAAGCCAATCTATCCAAGTGTACTACCTTATTTTTGTGTTTATTTGCGAATGCAGTATATAACATCGTTCAACCATCTGACGACCTCATAAGGCTCTTCCCAATTACTTTGTAACTTGGAAGTCCTCCCTTTAATTCTTCGAGGATTAGACAACCAAACTCTCTGTCCTGTTTCAAAAAGTAATCGTCGGACTTTACTATCGTAAAGAACTTTAACCTTGATCTCAAATCTAACTGTTGTCTTACTCCCTTATGTATCATCTAATTTCCTCCTTAATTGTGATACATAATTGTTTTCTATAAATTCGAGTTTTTGTGGGGAAGTTCCACGAAGAAGATCTAGAGGGAGCTTAAGTTCTCGTCCAAAACACATCTCCGCAGGGGAAATCTTGGTGGCTTCATGTCGAGCTGATCTATAAGCTAAAAGACACAAGCCTATCTAACGATTCCAATCTCGTTGATTTTCAGAAACAAATTTGGCTAGATAATTGTTTGATGCTGTTGCTCTACTATGCCGTTAGATTGAGAATGAAATGGAGTGGTTCAAGTTTTCTTGATTCCCAACAGCAAGGGTAACAAGTCCAAGAAAAGTCGAGAAAGTTTCTTCCCTGATCAGTATGTAATTCTAACGCACACTAAATAAACGAAATTTTTTTTACACGATTTCTTATTATGCGGAATATATCTATCGCGTAAAAAGAAAATTAGATGTAAAATGCTATTCTCATAGAATACTATAAATGCTGTCCACATCACTCTTGAGGTTCCACTTTCGGCGCGTTAGGTTTTTTCAAAGTAGATCTTCGCTTAACCCTTTAACGGGCACATTTTTTCTGGCAACTATACGAAAAGGTTCTAATGATATTCATATGTTTTTGGGGTCGTTGATTATGAATCAGAAGTCAGAATTTAAAAATTCAAGATAGCGGATTCAAAATGGCGGATGTTGATCTCAAAATTTTAGAATTTTAAAATAGAAAAAATATCAGCGTATTCTATATCAAATTTAAAATAAAAAATGTCTCTAGTGATTTTTTGTGAAAGTGATTTTTTGTCGCTTTGTTTCAGAGAAAAAAATTATTGAATTTTCTAAGTGGTGTGTAATACAACCTAGATCTATACTTTATAATCTATTCTTAATCTAGATCTATATTTTTTACTTTAGTAAAAATAACTACTCAACATTGATACTATTTTATAAACCTAAATTATACTAAAAAACTCGAAAAAGTCGCATTTTTACAATATATTTTACTAAATAAAAAATAATAACAATATGCATTTCGCAATTTCTATCTTTGGAGGCTGGGTTTACCATTTCTGGAACCTAAACTGATGGTTTAAAAGTTGTGTTATATTCAACAGGCTTTTAAAACGAATTTACAGTGAAAAAAGAGCTTTTTTCGTAATTGTTCATTTAATAACAATTACAAATTGCATAATTAATGTAAAATTCATAATAAAATATATAAAATATATATCATCAAAAAGTATGGAAAAAGTTCTTCCACCATGATAGGATGTTATAGAGCTCAGTAATAACGCAAAAATCGAAAAAGTTGAGATGGGAAGAATACTTCCTACCGCCCGTTAAAGGGTTAAGTAGCGAGTTAACCCTTCTTTCTATGCTTAAGGCAGGATTCTTTTTTTCTATAATATAGGTATTTCTATCACTCAGAAATTCTTCATTTTTTTTTATATAAACATCTTTGTTTAACGTCACTGTAGTATTTCCCTTGTCCGCTCGGGTAAAACTAATGTTGGAATTCTTTTTACAGAAAGTGTGAGTTTCTTTGTGTAAGATCTTTTTATTTGTTATGCTGAATTTGTTTGTGTAAAAATTGATGAAATCGTGGAATGGCCATGTTTCGTATTTTAACTCTATTAACGTTAATAGTGTGTCGGTTAAAAGTCTCAATGTCTTTTATGTATTCGTGGACTGTGTTCTTTTATTTATGCCTGAAGACAAAAATTGCCTCCTAGTTGTAGTAGATTGGAAACTGTAGTTGGAATGTCTGTATCAGTTAAGTTGATGAACCATTTGGCGTTAGTATTATGTAAAGGGTTGTTTTTTTGTATGCATTCTTTGGGATCAATATTAATGTTGACAATATTATCGTCTGTGTTCCCTACATCCCCGTTGTGGGATTGTTTCCTGTTGTTTCTATCACTACCTCTTATTATGTGATGAAATTTAATGGGGTTGATCTCTTTAATTTTGTTTAAGTTGGAAGTATGTGTAAATCAGGCTAATTTTTTGTTGTGTATTATGGAAATTCTGTGATAAAAATTGTTGAAGGAAATCATATGGTGTTTATGGATCTCGTTCCAAATAGAGCTCGGAAGAAAATTAGAAAGATTGAAAAAAAGAAGTGATAGCTCTCTTTTTAAATAATCTATGTATCTGTGAAGATCAAAAATTTAAATTTTGAATATTTCTTTTCTGAAGTTGTGAAGTATATTCTCTAGTTTTTTTATAGATTTGTAATGATTAAATTAAAAATTTTTCTCACAAATGTGTGATAAATGCGACGGAACTAGATTCTTAAATGTACAAAGTTTCAAAAAATGTACCTGTGATGTGGCCCTTATGTACTTGTAATTAAGATCTATCCAACGCTTCAATAACCAAATATCCCTCCTCCAAATTGACGGTAAACAAAATCAAAATTGAATCGATGAGATCTATATAAAGAATTTCGAAAACGCATTGTTAGACCAGCGTGTATTCAAAGTTACTGTTCCTCGGCTCGTATTTTCTAACTACTATATACAAGGATAGAGATAGCTACTATTTACAAGGGTCAAATAAACGAACTTAAAGCTATTTTGTTGTTAATTAATTGCTCCACTTCCAAGATAATTGCACCATTTTTAAAAAAAAGAAAAAAACAACTTTTAATTACACTGAACTAACACAACACAGTTAAATAAAAATTTCATTACATATTTTGTCGTATTATGAGTGGCTGATTTTATTGTTTAATTCCGATTAAACACGACTTTGTCACTCCATCTCTAACCGTTCAAAACAATCCCCGGCTACGCCGCGCCAGCATAACGCTTTAAATTTGCTAATTTTTCCAATATCTCAATGGATTACGTCTTTCTGATTTTGTTGCTTGACATTCCGAATTCATTGAGATATTCGGCAAATTAGCAGGTGATTTTATTTTTAAAAAATTTGGTAGAATTGTTTTCTTCGAGATACATATCACTTGGATCGAGTAAGATAATGAAATTTTTATAGGAGTTGTAAATTAACGCCAGTTATAGATATCAAATCTTTTATACAAATGATACATATCATTTGGATTGAGTTAAATAAGATTTTGTGATATCATTTTTTTTAAGAAGAATTAAAACTATTACTTAGATTAGAATAGAACATCCTTCAATGTGAAAATATGAAAATACCACTTAGGTATTTGAAATAAAAATAAAAAATAGCATCATTGGATTTTCACTTTTTAAATTTAAAACCACTTAGGTTTTATTATATTTTTAAATAAAAGAGACTATATATCATTTGTGGAGTTTCTTTATATTTTATTTTTTCAATTTAATACAATAGTTTTTGTTTGAGGAGCGTGCTTGTTACTTGATTTTTTAAAATCTTTTCTAAAAGATAATTATATAAAGAAGTCGTCTCATTATAATAATCCAGACAATACATATATTTAAAAGACGTCTTAAAGATGTTATCTGAAAACGAATATCGATGGCAACAATTCGGCCATTCTCATTCTCAAAGAGAGAGGGATTATGGAAAGGTCGTTGGTCTCTGTTCGCCGTACCTTCCGTCTCCGAGAAAACTAAGAGAAGAGTGGAAGGGGAAGGAGAGGCAACTATTTAAAGTGGCAGAAAGTTTTGTTCAGCAGCAAAGTTAACTGAGTTAAGTTCTCCACTTCTAAAGCGAAACTTCGCTGCTTCTCTCTAACTCCTTTCTTCTCCTTCTTGCTGTGCTTGCTCTATTCCTATCGTCTCTCTTTTCTCTCACAAACAACAAGCGGTCCTTCCTCGACATTCTGGCTCGTCCAAAGAAATAAATAGTGTATTTTGGGATTATTGTTTCTTCATCGTGTCCATACTTCTGATATATCTCATGTAGAGAAAGGAATTGATTGAAAGAAAGAGATTGAGGCATGTGGCATCTCAATCATCATGAAGATCGTATCAGAAGACGCATTGGAGATTGAGAATTACAAATTGAAGATTGAAATGCAAACAATATTAGAATAATATTAAAATTAATTAAAATTATAATTTTTAATTATAATTAATTATAATTTTTATAATAAAATAATTTTAATTAATAGAATATATTGAAATTAAAATTATATAATAAAATATATATCTGTGATTGATTAAATTCTAATCTTCTAAAAATCTAATTCATTCTAAACTTATTTCTGATGTAAAATTAAAATTTGATTCAGCTTAAGATTAGATTATGATTTTTTCGGAATAAGAGTGCGGAGCTTCGTCCCTTTTCCTATCTTTTTTGTTATTTTTGGCATAATCTTAAAATAAAGATATAAAGAAATTTCGAATTTTCTTCACATGCTCCGTCCTCTCCCTGCATTCCTAACCCGAAAAAATATAATCTAATCTAACCCAAACTATTTACTAATTTATTTAAACAATTTTAGTTTAAAATCATGAATAAAAGTTGAGTGAAAAGTTGAAAACTTATGTGGATACGATTACAGACCTGTTGATAAGACTACAAGCAGGAGTTGTGGGACAGATTTCATTCAATAAAAAGAGTGTATATTTTTTTAAATGTTTTAATAAAACATTATACGTTAATTCAAATTTTTAATAAAATTATATGTTAAGAATCAAGAGTGAACGACTTTTAATCTTGGATAAGAATATTTTAGTGACTATTTCTCTTTAATTTATTTTAAAGTCATTTCTCTTCAATTTATTTTAAAGTCATTGAAATTAGTAATTTTATCATTAATATAAACACCATTCCTTTCATCATTTTATCTTAGAAAGTAAATTTTTATCATAGGAATCGTTAAAAATCCTTTTAAGGACTTCACAATACGTTCATTAGTATAACAGAAGCATATAAATTTTGTGGCCATTTACCTCGATTGAAAACACGCGAGTTAGCAGTCTGGAGTGTGTGTGCGTGCGTGCGTGCGGGCGTGCGGGCGTGCGTGCGTGCGT
>JANQDE010000127.1:174770-203311 GCA_037157785.1 Cephalotes varians
CCAAAATGCATTCTAACTGAAGATATTAGGGGGGTCCGATACTTTTCGATGACCCTGTATATATATAATTATATATACATATTATACAAATATAATGTATTTTTATTTAATAAATATTAAATTTTATTTAATAAATGTTCTTCAAATTTTAAGGATTTATAATATTTACTTTATATTATAATATTATAATATTTATCTTATATTAAATATATATATATATATGTAATTATTTCAGAAAGCATTCAGTTAAACTTAAGATAAACACAGGTCAAAAAAAAAGAAAAAATATTTCCAAAAGAAGAAGAAATATTAATATTAGAATGTAGAGAATCTTTATGGAATTTTCGATTACTTGTCGCTAAAAAAATATATATCTATCAAAAATTACCTCTTTTTTAATCTTTTTTTTAAAAAAGGTAATTTTTGGTAGATATCATTTCTTTTTTTTTTTAGTAACATATAAATTAATTAAATTTTGCTAAAGAGGTTCCACCATCACCTCCGTCATATTTTCAGTATGCAATATTTGACGGTGCTCTTTAATTAATTATGTTACAAAAAATATAAAATATAAATGTTATATTTCTAGATCACGTTTTTCTAATTCAAGCATCATTAGCTTAAATCTTATTATTCTCTTCTCTACATATATTTGTATATAATGGCCTTATTCCATATTTACTATATAAAACTATGAAAACTCATTATTTTCAAAATAATTTTTTTTATTACTTATTTTATCAAGAGACACAGTCAAATAATCAAATAATACCAGCAATTGCTTATCAATTTTCTGTAAGAAAATAATACAGATATCTAGCATTTCTAGACCATTGTCTTTTTCTAATTTGCGCATCGTTCAACCCAAATGTTAGGTATACCTTATCTACATATGTTTAGTAAAAATATCAGCCATATAATTTAGTATATGTATATAAATGTTATTTGGGCTGCGTTCCGTTATTCATTGCGAGTATTCAATATGTACAATGCGCGTTACGTATACTATAGATTTTGAGCACTCGCAGTGAGTATCGGAACGCAATCTTGTAAGCACTGTTATCAATCAATGACGCTAGCGCACCTAACGTCTAAAAATCGAAATAGTACATACATACATCCCGTAGATCGATTTTTTTATTTCTGTACTTTAATTATAATAACTTTTTTCTTACAGCACGTACAGTAAAAATAAACATACTTTTATAATATAATTTGAGTATGCGCTATCGAGCTTATTATCAACTCAATCGGTTCAGCCGTTTGAGATCTGATAATCTCGGCTCGTCTCAACTTTTGGTCTTGCGTAAAGATACACGATCCGTCTCGCGCTACGCGTGAATTTGGCGCGAAACATTACCTCTTTGATATAATAAAGTTACAAAATGTTTATGACAAGAAGTATCAAAAGTTATTAATAAAGATGTCTGATATTTATAATATTCTAAAAAATATGTTAAAGTTTATATACAATATTTTTACAGGAAAATTGAGTTCAATTGGATATAAAAATAAGTATAAAATCTCCATGACACTTATAGAAGATTAATAAATTTTGAAAAATTACCAAATGGATCAACAGAAAGTAACATATATAAATGGAGACATGCTAAATGTATGGAATTTCTTTGAGATTCTTATTTATAAGAAAGGTAATGTATTTACATGAATTTATTATTTGTATGTTGTAAGTATATAAGTATTTTAAGATAAGTATATAAAAATAATTAATTATTTTACTTTTACATAAACCAATTATTGTTTGTAGGACTATTTCTAATATTAATAATGGAGAGAATAATGATAATGTTTGTGAAAATAATAATGAAGATAACAAAGATTTGAGCATATCAGGAGGTAATTAAATAATTATTACAATTAATTTTAAAATTAAAAAAGAAATTATTAATTTAAATTATTTTTTTAAAGCAATCATATTAGAAAGAAGAAAGGTACACCTGGTTCATTCAGCAGCCACTTGGAACGATTAGATATATTAAGGCAGCCACCTTCTGACATTGTTTTTTCATCACTACTTGAAGAACACATAGATGTATTTTTTAAATTGTTTGGACACAATTTAAGAAAATTGCCAGAAAAACAAGATAAATGGATTGAAGGATATTTGCAACAGTCTTACGAAATGTTAAAAGAACTTTTATGAAAGGTAAATATATGAATTAAATAAATAAAATACAACTAATGAATCAAAAGATTCAAACTCCAAGAATAAATCAAATTAATACAGATTGTCTTTACGAGCCTACGCGGTTGTTATAGCGATAAATTGTTATACCAGATTATCAAACAAATGTTTAATGCAGAGATGCACATTACAAATACAGACGTTTTGATCTTTAACGTAGATCCTCTTCAGTGTACAATGTTATAGATGATATAATACAGATCTTCATCAATAAATGTTACACGGAGGAGTAAAATACAGTGGTGAGAAAGAACAATCGTACCTTCTTCCATTAGTCAAAGATAAAGATTTGAGTCCAGTACGGTAAAACTTATTCGGAGTGTCATCATAAAAAGTAGAAGGAAGAGAGACTGTGAATTTGTTACAATCGATACCAAGTACAAAGCGACAAATGGAAGGAGGTGCAATTGTTCTTTCTCATCACCATATTTTACTCATCTGTGTAACGACATTTATTGATGAAGATTTGTATCATACCATCTATAACATTGTACACTGAAAATTCACATCAAGGATCGAAACATCTGTATATGTAATATGTTATCTCTGCATTAAATATTTGTTTGATAATCTGATATAACGATTTATTGCTATAACAACCTCGTAAAAGCAATCTGTATTGATTTGATAAATATGTGACAATAATTATGATATTAATATTTGTCATAAAATTTGTTATATTATTTCTAATATTAATGATACTTGTGTTACAATAAATCAATTTTTTATTTAAAAATTGCAAATTAGCAGTGATTAAATTGTCAAGGTATAACTCCTTCACTATTGAAATATTCATAAAAATTATCCCGAACTTTTACAGCAATTCGAGAATTGATATTTGTACCGTATTTGCTTTATTTCCCGAAAAGCAGAATTATTATTTACTTCATTTCTCCAAGAACCTTCTATTAAGTCATCATTACTATCTCGATCAACTATATTTTCCGTTCATTGACTCCTATATCTTGTATTCGGATATAATTGTAAAGACATACAATAGCTTGTATTATTTTCATTGCTGTTTCTATTGAACAATTTATTGGTCTTTTTTTAAAATCCTTTACTGACTTGATAAAATATCAAAAGTATTTTCAATAGTTCTTCTTGCGCGACTTAGGCGATAGTTGTAAATAATTTCCTCTTGATTCAACTCTTGTCTTCCTAGAAAAGGTTTCATTAAATACTCAATAAGAGGAAAAGTTTCTTCTTCAACATAAAGTACAGAGTTTCCTTCGAAATAAAATAATTTTGGATTATATATATTTATTTTATTGTTTGCGAATTTTCGACTAAGAAGAGAATCTCTAAATATTCCATTTTTACAACATCCCATATGAGGGGACCATACGTGCATTATAAAATCCATGTTTATCTCTTAATCAAAACAGTGGATGGTTTGGATTAATCCAAAAAGTTTTTTAGTATTAAATCATTTCTCTTTACATATTAATAAAAACAAGTTAATTATAGTTAAAAATATTGCTAATCTTCTTTGCCTTTTTTAAATATTATTTTCATTTATAATGTTTATACTATTTAGTCAATTAGCTATTGTAATATTTGTTTTTTTTTTTGTGACATTGTTATTTAAGTTAGAATACTATCAAACTTTTATTTTGTACCTCTAATATTAAAAATATTCCACTCACAGGACATTAACAACTAAAATTTGAAAAATGCGTTCCAGCGACGAAATTTAGAAATTATTTTTGTATGAATTTAACTCAATTTGAAGAAATATTGTTATTAGGAAAATAGCACCATTAATTTCAAAAGAAACATTACATCAAGAATCAATATTTGCTGATGAAAGATTATGATACTAAGATAAGTGAAAAAACAGAATTGTATAAAACAAGACAAGGACTTAAAACATTTATTATAAATATTTTTTATAGATGTCTTGTTTCTAGCGATCCAATGATTTTTATAAGTTATTAATATTAAAATGACTACAATTAGTAATATTATTTCAGAAACTTGCAATGCATTATAGTCTATTTTATTTAAACATATTCTTTTATATATTTTATAAAAATGGTTAAGCATTTTTAACGAGTTTGAAGAAATATAGAATCATTGTATTGGAGCTATTGGTAAACATGTAATTATTCAAATAGGTATATTTAGAAGCTTTAAAAACTTTAAAATAGATTCATTTTTATTTATGGAATGACAACTATAACATTTTTTAATGTCCTAAAAATGCAGGATCATCATACTTTAATTATAATTGTCATAGTTTGTTTTGTTTTGCTTGCCATTTGTGAAAAAATATATTTTTACTTTTGTGGACATTGGAAGCTATGAGATATCGTGATGGTGGAATATTTAGAGATTCTCTTCTTGGCTGAAAATTTGTAAACAATGAAATGAATATACCTGATTCAAAACCACTTTATTTCGAAGAAAACTACATATCTTATGTGCATGTTGGAGATAAAACGTTTCCTCTTACTGAATATTTAATGAAGCTTTTTCCAGGAAGACTAGAGTTGTGAATCAAGAGAAAACTATTTACAATTATTGCCTTAGTCGTGCAAGGAGAACTGAAAATACTTTTGATATTTTAACAAATCAGTGGAGGATTTTAAAAAAACGAATAAATTGTTCAATAGAAACAGGAATAAAAATAATATAAACTATTGTATGTCTTCACAATTATATCCGAATACAAGATATCGGAGTCAATGACCAGAAAATATGATTGAGATAATAACAATGAATTAATAAAAAGTTCTTGGAGAAATGTAGATAATAATTCTGTTTTTCGGGAAATAAATCAATACAGTACAAATATCAATTCTCGAATTACTATAAAAGTTCGGGACAATTTTTATGAATATTTCAATAGTGAAGGAGTTATACCTTGACAATTTAATCACTGTTAATTTGCAATTTTTAAATAAAAAATTTATTTATTGTAACACAAGTATCATTAATATTAGGTTGGGGATAAAGTTTCCTCGTATTCTCACGGTAAATGGCTTTAGGATCGCATAACTCTGGTAATATTAATCAGATCTGGCAATATTTGCGTGCGTTTGAAAGGTGATATATCATAGAGTAATGTAAAAAAAGTTGTAATACTTGTTTATTTAGTCAAAAGTTATTGTATCTTGAAAATGAGTGAAAATAAAAAAGAATTTGATACATTTTGAAACTTTATTAAAAAAAGGGGAAGAATGCGACTCATGCTACTAAAAAAATTTGTAATGTTTATGGACATGATGCAATATCAGTACGTGTGGCAAAGCTGGTTCAAGCGTTTTCAATCTGGAAATTTTTATGTTAAAAATGCACTTCGCTCTGGTTGACTAATTACTGGAAAAGTCGATGAAATCATGGAAAAAGTTAAGACCGGCACATTAGCAGTCATGATATCGATAAGGAATTAAAACAGTTTTAAACAAAAACAGTTTTAAACTATTTGGAGAAGGCTGGGTACAAAAAAAAAAGAGTTTGAGTGCTACATGATTTAATCATAGATCTATTTTTTATTCCTGCACTCTCTGAACTGGTACGCACGATGCAATAAGTTGAAGTGAAATAAACATATGTTTACTTCATTTCAACTTATTGCACCGTGTATACCAGTTCAGAGAGTGCAGGAATAAAAAACAGACTACATGAAAAATTTAATGGATCGAATTTTCATCTGCGAATCATTGTTAAAACTGAACGAAATCGAATCATTAGCGATGAAAAATGGATCACGTACGACAATAATGTATGAAAAAGATCATAGTTGAAGCAAGGTGAAGCTCCGCAAACGGTGGTAAAGCCAGGATTGACGCCAAGAAAAATGATGCTGTGTGTGGTGATATTGGAAAGGAATCGTTCACTATGAGCTGCTGCCGTCCGCAAACATTATCAAACGATTGATTCTAATCTCTACTGTCAACAACTGGAAAGATTACGCCAAGCAGTCGAGAGAAAGCGACCAGAATTGATCAATAGGAAAGGCGTCCATCGTCTTCCATCACGCCAACACATTTGGCGATCCATCAAAAATTGAAAGAACTTGGTTGGGAAGTTTTGATGCATCCACCTTATAGTCCTGACCTTCACCACTATCAAATTGTTTCGATTTCTATAGAACTTTCTTAATGGTGTAAAGTTTATTTCAAAAGAGGCTTGTGAAAATCATTTGTCGCAGTTTTTAACCAGAAATCACAGAAATTCTACCGTGACGGGATTATGGTTTTACCTCAAAAATGACAGAAGGTGAACAAAACAGCACATATTTGATTTAATAAACTTCATTTAAAATATGAAAAAAACTTGTTTCACTTTGCATTAAAATACGAAGAAATTTTTTCCTCCACTCAATATTAAAAATAATATAACAACTTTTATCACAAATATTAATATCATAATTATTGTCACATACTTATCTTCCATAAAAGATTTTTTTTTACATTTCGTAAGACTTGCAAATATCATTCAATCCATTTATTGTTTTTTTTATATATATAATTTTCTTAAATTGTGTCCAAACAATTTAAAAAATACATCTAGGTATTCTATTCTTCAAGTAGTGATGAAAGAACAATAGAAGATGACTGCCTTAATGTATCTGCTAATTGTTCTAAGTGGCTACTGAATGAACCAGAATGTACCTTTCTTTTTTCTAATATGATTGCTTTAAAGAAACAATTTAAATTAATAATTTCTTTCTTAATTTTAAAATTAATAATTATTTAATATCACCTGATATGCTTTGTTATTTTCATTATTATTTTTGCAAACATTATCATTGCTTTCTTCATAATTTCATCATTAATATTAAAAATGATTCTAAATCAATAAAATTGTTTTATATAAAGTTTTATAAAAAGTAAAATAATTAATTATTCTTATATACATAGAAATATACTTATATATTTACAATATACAAATAATAAAATCATTATTAAATGCATTTTTTTTGTAAACAAGAATCTCGAAGAAATTCCATATTTTTAGCATGTCTCCATTTATAAATATTACTTTTTGTTCATTTAGTAATTTCTTTTTTAGAATTTATTAATCTTTTATAGGTGTCATGGAGACTTTATACTTATTTTTAAACTTATTTTTATATCCAATTGAACTCAATTTTTCCTGTAAAAATATTCTATATAAATTTTAATATAATTTATATATTATATAAATAATATTATGATATAAATATCAGACATCTTTATTAACAATTTTTGATACTTTCTGGCATAAACCAGGACTGGAAAAAAATCATGATTTTTTTTTTAAATCAAAAAATTGGATTTTTTTTATTTAAATCGGATTTACTGTTTAAGTTAATTATTTTTAGTAATAAGAAAATAATTAAATTTTATTATAAACGTTGTTTTTTCTTTTTTATTAAGCTTACTAAATTTTAATTTATTGTGAATAATCAGTGATTTCAAATACTAGGATTCAAAATAGTTAAGTAAAAATCGTTAATTTTAAATTAATTTTTATCAATAACTTTTACGAATAAAATAAAACTTATTTTTTAATGAATATATCTGAATACTTAAATTTGCATACATAATATAATTTTTTATTCACGAAGATGAACGCATACACTTAAGTATAAAAACTAACTTAGCTGTCTTTTCGTTTCCTTACGCATTTCTAAATTTTAAGAAACAATAACCGAAAAAAGAAACAAAGAAATCGAAGTACATAGCAATCCCGGAGACACCAATATATCAAGAAACACGGTAGTGTCTCGCGCCAAGTTCACGCGTAGCGCGAGACGGACCGTGTATCTTTACGCGAGAGCAAAAGTTGAGACAAGCCGAGATTATCAGATCTCAATAACGGCTGAGCCAATTGAGTTGATAATAAGATATCAATCGATAGCGCATACCCAAATTATATCATAAAAGTGTCCTTATTTTTACTGTACGTGCTGTAGGAAAAAAGTTATTATAATGTAAAGTACAGAAATAAAAAAAATCGATCTCCGGGATGTACGTATGTACTGTTTCGATTTTTAGACGTTAGGTGCGCTAGCGTCATTTTGCTAGCAGTGCTTACAAGGTTGCGTTCCGATACTCACTGCGAATGCTCAAAATCTATAGCATATATAACGCACACTGTAGATATTGAAAGCGCAGGTGCTCACGGGCCATGGTGATTTCCGGGCGCGCTTGGCGTCACTCGGACTCACCGACAGCGGGGCCTCAGTGATGCGATTTCGAGCCCGGACACCACAGCGATTTTCCCTCTCCACTACGTACACAGAACCGCGCTCGGCTATTCGTGTGACAATTTTGTCGGTAGTGGAGGGGGAAAATCGCTGTGATGCCCGGGCTTGAAATCGCATTACTGCCTGCGACTGCGGTGGCGGCAATGACACAACGGCTCACTTCCTTATCGATTGTGAAAAGTTCGAGCCGCAGAGAGTCGCTCTGCGCGAATACGTAGGGGCCGACAGTTGGAGTTGGCCGGATGTGGCACCATTGCTGGTGAGGAATCCAGAAGCCTTCTCCCTGTTCGGCGAATTCTGTAAAGAGTCCCTTTGGTTAAAGGGATTTGAATAGGTCTGTAGGAAGTCAAATCCGATTTTGCGAGCGGTTGTGATTTTGTGATTTTGCGTGCATGCGGTTAATATATGCGGGTAATATATAAGATAGTTTCTGATCCATTCACCCGGGAGTTGTCGGAGTCCTTGGGCATGGAAACGCAGCCTCGTAAACATCTCAGGTCAACTGCGTGACCGAATGGTTAGGGAAATAGAATAAGAACAAGCACCTAGAATAGGTTTAACACTTACAATAGGTAGGTTTTCAACAGGATCAGAGCGCATGTCCGGGAGGGACACGAATGGACAGGCCTCCCCGTGATCTCCGTGGGCGTGACCAAGTGCAGGGGACGGCGGCTGGGTACTCCTCCGATTAGATCCGGACATTCGTCGGATAGGGGGGCGGATCTCGTCCTTTTAGCTCCGATGTACGGAGGGTGGTTGCACCGGTCTACGACCAAACTGTCCATCTCGCGCAAAGTCCCGCGAGCGCTGCTGGATTTTTCCATCGTCCGAATCTTGGGGTTTCAACAGATGGTAATGTAAGTGTTATGTCCGAACGGGCAAGGTCGCACGAGGGAGTCGCTCTCGAGCGACAAACCCTTTATCATGGGCGTCCGTAGGATTTTTTCCGGGGGGGGCAAACTAAAAAATTAAACTTAAAAAATAGTTTTTTAAATGAACTAAATACACCTTTTAGTTGTAAGCTTTCTCACCGCGACAAGGAATGTAGATCGAGAAAGGAGTTTTTTTTTTTTGTTTTTTTGGGGGGAGTTTTTGTTTTTTTTTCTTTCTGCACGTTTTTAATCTTTTTCTTTTTCGTCAAATAGAAAAACTAATCTTCGACTGTCTTATCCAAATTTTTCAATTACTTGTGCGATAAAATCTTCATTATGTTTAAGTTTTTCTCTATGAATACTTAGCATGCAGAGACCACTAATTCTAGATTCTGACATTGTTGAGCCATGTCTTAACTCGCCGCAAGGTACTGAAGGATCTTTCAATTGTGGCTGTTGTTACCGGAAAAGATATTGATTTGAGATATTGATTTGATTTGTGTAACGTCTCTCTTTATGAACGGGCAGTTAAATTATGTTAATGAATTAAAGAGTGATCTCTTCAGTCAGATTCTGGCTTTTTTAATTCGTCAGATTTTGAGGGGCGGGAGGGCAATTGCCTCTTTCAGAGAAAATTACAAGGATATATAAATAATAAATATTAAAATTTTCATAATTTCTGATTCCAGGGGGGGACAACTGCCCCTCCTTGCCATCCCCTGCAGATGCCCTTGCCCCTTACACTGAATGTAGATATTGAATACTCGCAATGAATAACGCAGCCCAAATAACATTTATATACATATATACTAAATTATATGGCTGATATTTTTACTAAATACGTATATATAGAGAAAGTATACCTAATATTTAGATTGAAGCCAACGATAAGCAAATTAGAAAAAGACAATGATCTAGAAATGCTAAATATCTGTATTATTTTCTTACAGAAAATTGATAAGCAATTGTTGGTATTATTTGGGTATTTGACCGTGTCTCTTGATAAAATAAGTAATACAAAAAATTATTTCGAAAATGATGAGTCTTTTTAGTTTTATATAATAAATATTGAATAAGGCCATTATGTACAAGTATATGTAGAGAAGATAATGATAAGATTTAAGCTAATGATGCTTGAATTAGAAAAACGTGATCTAGAAATGATCTAGAAATGAACATTTATATTTTGTATTTTTTGTAACATAATTAATTAAAGAGCACCGTCAAATACTGCATACTGAAAATATGACGGAAGTGGTGGTGGAACCTCTTTAGCAAACTCTAATTAATTTATACATTATTAAAAAAAAAAAAGAAATGATATCTATCAAAAATTATCTTTTTCAAAAAATAGATTTAAAAAATGGCGCCAAGTGCACGGTCTTTTCACAATCAAAACAGAACAATAATTTTATTTTTCAAAAAAGCTCGTATATATACTTTCTATAAAAAAATATGATATTAAATAATAAAAAATACAATAAAAAAAAATATGATATTAGGAAACAGGGCCAAGTGGAATTTAAGAAAGGAATATACATACACTATATTAAAAAAATAAATACATAAAAATATAAACTATTAAAGAAATTAAAATATTTAATAAAAAAAATAAATTTAATCAAAATAAAAAAAATATATTTAAAAATATTAAAAAACTTGGCGCTGCTACACCTTAAAATATTAGCATATTTTTTTATAGAAAGTATATATACGACAGCTTTTTTGAAAAATAAAATTATTGTTCTGTTTTGATTGTGAAAAGAGCGTGCACTTGGCGCCTTTTTTTTTACCTATTTTTTTAAAAAGGTAATTTTTGATAGATAATTATATACGAAATCTGTCCATACATGTTCATATATCTTTCTTTCTTTTGTAAAATTACTGCACAACACAGCCAGTATTGGGCACAAATAAATCATAAAAAAAATTAACAATTAAAATTTTAATCAAATTCATGATTTAAATCACTGATTTTAATCAATTGATTTCAATCATTCCAGCTCTGCCATAAACATTTTGTAACTTTATGATTTTTTTCAACGAGAAGTAACAGAAGGAAATTTCACAATGGTTCTCTACATTCTAATATTAATATTTCTTCTTCTTTTGAAGATAATTTTTCTTTCGTTTGACCTAAGCTGGATGTTTTCTGAAACAATAATATATATATAATATATTGTACAAATATAATGTGTTTTTAATTAATTAAAAATATTAAATTTTATTTAATAAATATTCTTCAAATTTTAAGGATTCATAATATTCATCTTATCAATTATTGTTCCGCAAGGATATTACTGTTGTTACTTCTGAATTTTAAACCAATTTTCTCCTAACATTTGTTATTCCATCATCTAAATATTATAAAATGAGTTTAATATTACCTGTACAGCTAACTAAAGCAGTTTGTAAAAATTCTCTATCTAGTAGGGGATAAAAATATAAAAATATAAAAATATAAGTTTTTAACAATGTAACTAGAATATCCTCTGGAACACTTATATATAGATTTGATTCATTTCATCTCATTTTGATTACATATCGTACAATTTATACGTTTGAACATAAGACTCACTCTATAAAAATATATTTTAAATATAGTTTTTCAATATATACAAATCAATAAATAATAAATTATTTTTTCTATTATTTCTTATTTAAACACTTATTTACTACTATTACTAAATATTTTTACAAAATATTATTTATAGTTTTGATATAAGTTATAATCACTCCATTTTACTTCTCTTTATTTAAAATGTAACTATTATTATTTAAAATTTTAAACATGTTGATATTATCATTACAAAATTATCTTTTTAAAAAAGGTAAAAAAGAGGTATCAAGTAGGTGAGCTCCTCGAAAAAACTGTTGTATCAAATTAAAAAATAAATCAAATCACTGCCACTACGGTCAAGCTAAATATTGGTGCTCAATAATATTTCTATTTTAAATTTTAAACAACGATAATCCAGTACATATTCAAATTACGATAGACTTGAAATTAAGGTCACAAATAAATTAATCGTCAAATTAATGCTAACGACGTTATCTTAACGACTGCATCTTAAAAATTGCAAAGAACTTATTGCGAATAATATTTCTTCAGCCAGGGTTTGAACCTGGAATCTCTCGCCTTGCCGGGACGAATGTCTTTTTCAAGACATTCTCAATTTGACCACCGAGGCATATGGTAATATTTATCGGAAGAACCAATATCTAATAAGGAGCAACGCATTGTAAGGCAAGCGTATCGTTAACATTAATTTGACGATCAATTTATTTGTGATCTTAATTCTAATCCAAGTCTAGAACTACGTTATTATAGCCGGCTGTGTTTAGCGCGTAGTTTGAATATGTACTGGATGATCGTTGTTTAAAATTTAAAATAGAAATATTATTGAGCACCAACATCTAGCTTTGACCGTAGTGGCAGTGATTTGATTTAGTTGATTTATTCATATAGCAGTCGGAAATTCATTATTTGTTAAAAAATAAAATCTAAGTTATAATATTTTTGTATTTCCATTGGAAGGTCCTCTTAATTCAAGTGGCTTAATAATTAGTAATAACACAATTAAAAAATAAACCTAAATAATATATTTCTATAAATGGTACATTTCTATCCAAGTGTTATATCACAAAATTATGTCATCTTATTAATATAAATTCAAATAATATTTAATAATGAACACTAATAATATGTATAATTTATATAATATGTATAAATATAACATATATAATATGTATAAGTTATATATTATAAGTATATGTATAAGTTATATATTTATATAAAAGATTTAACATAAAAAAATAGACGCCAAGTTATAAGCTCATTATATTTCTATATACAACTGCTTTTAAAAAATAAAATCCAAGTGACAAACAATCCAAATAATATGTATAATATATATGCATTTGTATAAAGATTTGATATAAATAAGTGGCCATAAGTTTTATCCCATTATCTTCAGTTAAATTTATTCTAACCCAAGTGATAATAACTATAAGTTCTTTTAAAACATAATTTCAATCGAATTAAAGATTTAATTAGAATTAAAGAACAAAGAATTAAAGAAGTAAAAAAGAATAAGATGTTTACAATGCAGTGTAGGACAAACCCGCAGATTATTAAAGATTAGAATAGACGATCACAAAAGTCATATCAGGAGTAATATTGGTCAGAATTCTATTATCACCGAGCACCGTTTAAAATATGCTCATGATTTCGATTGGAATAATATCGAGATTTTGGACGAAGAAACGCATTATAACAAGCGACTCATATCGGAAATGATCTACATTAAAAACTAATAGCTTAAATCTACAGCAGGATACAGATATATTAAATCCTATATATTTTGACATTATTCGGTAAACTATGGGCTCTCCTTTTGTCCTTCCTTGAAACGGGGTGTAGAGGGGGAGTGAGGATAGAAGACAAGACTTTGTCTTATTCTCTAAGAAATACCGTTCGAACTGTTACACACAACGGATATTCACACAATGTTTCCTCCTTGAATCGTAAATTCTACATTTTTAAGTCTCACAACTAAATTCTCACACAGAAATTTCAAACTGACTTAGATTTTACAACACTTGGACATCAGAGACAATTATACTCGGGGATGAATTTTAATCTTTGACTCTACGACTGGGACAAGGGATCGTGACGCATCCAACTAAAAAATTTATCACATGGTTTTCTGCCAAACAACACCATTCAATACTGAAGAGGATCCATAACGAGGATCGAAACGTTTATTTGTTATTTGTTAGAATCGTTATATCTAAAGTACATTAAATTATATTAAAGTTATCGCACGAATAACTGCGTTTGACTCGTACGGCAAGTTATATTAATATTTAAAAAAACATATAAAGCACATTAACACTACGATATGCATGATGTCGTTACAAATTTTTTTTTTTTTTTAAAGTAATGTTTTTTCATTTTTTATCTAAAATAACTACTCGATGACGGTCAAAAAATCTCTATATTTATTTGTTATTATTTATATGCGTCGCCTGAAAAGTAACGCTTCTCAATATATATATATATATATGTATCGGTTATTGCGATGAATATTATCACATGCTTCGGTGATCGAATTGGTAAGACGCTTGCCCCGGATAGGCAGGAGGTTCCAGGTTCAAATCCTGGCAGAGGTAATATTTTTCGCAATAAGTTATTTACAGATTTTTAAGATGCTATTAGCATTAATAATTATTTGAAGATCTAAAGAATTAATTTATGATTTTATTCAGCTCAGTTTGGAAATGCGTACGAATCCGACAAAACTGTCGGCTCGTAGTTCAAAAGATAACTGAAAAAGTTTGAAAAATTGTATCTTAAATGTACACAATAATATAATTAGGCTCCCAAGATCTAGCTTTGACCGTATAGGCAAAATTCTCATTTGATTCGATAAATTAATTACGTTTTAAAATTCTTAGTTTGCTTACTTCGATACTCTCATTTTTCATTTTTTTTTAAATTAAAAGACATTATTAAATCTCAGACTTCATCAACCCATCTTTTTTCACAATCAGCTCACATCTTTTCATTTCCCATTTTCTCTTCCTTCTTACAATAAAGCCTCTTTTCGTTCTCCCTCTATTTTTGCACTTTTCTGCAAAATCGCACGCCCATATATGAAACTTTGACAGCCTCTCTTTCCAGATTTCCTATCTTTTCTCATTCATCCACGTTTCACATAGATTTACAAAATCGAAATCAACTATATATCTTCACCATTCCTTATTTTCCATCCCTGCCATATTCCAAAACGATAACTTTCTTTATCCCTTACTTCCTATCTTCTCCCTCTTTCATCCTTTCCCCTCCCTTATTCCCTTCTTGACTTAATCAAAATTCTGCTCCTCCCTCGCATTCCTCTCCTCCCCTGTAACCTCTCCATTTCTTGTTTCCGATTCTTTCCTTTTATTTAAATTTAAATGTCCATCCTCCTCCCTTTCCTTTTCCATATTCGCCCATGCCATCCAAATCCCTTCACTCTGACCCTATCTAATCCTACCTTCACTTCTAATCCTTTTCTTCTCTGCTCTCTCGCTCATGTATTTATCCTACCTTGTATATTTTTCTTTTCCCTGCTCAAATCATTCTCCAAAGACATTATTAAAAATAATGTAATTATTTTAAAAAATATTATATTACAATTCAATTTGCTCTGAAATTTATATCTTAAATAGATTATTTAAAAGTTTTAGAGTGTTTAAATGTTTTAAAAGTGGAGATCAATCGCTCAGGAAGTGATTGGGAATTCAAATTGATGTTGAAATCTCAATTGCACTGCTTTCAAATTTTTTTGTTAAAATTAAAAGAAGATATCTTATGAATTATTATAGAATGCCGTCGCTTTTTATGTTGCATGGGACATAGGAAATTTAGTTCTGCGTACAAAAAACGCTTCTGATTGGTTATGTGACACGTTCCATGTTACACGTTCCATGAAGAATACATGCCATGGGATATAATTCTAGTGAGCGAGCGACTGAAGTGAGTGGGTGAATAAGAGAATACGGAGGCTCAATCGCGCCTCTCGCGTCGAAAATTGTAACCGTACAATTGGGAGTAAAGATATTGAAGAATGTGGAAAAAGATTGGAAGAGGTGTAGGGAATGGGCTGCGGATTTATTTAAAAAAAAGGATGAATATAGAGTGTAAGATAGTGGGTTGTAGAGAAAGTGGGGCGGTAATTGTAATAAAATTGGATAGTAAAGAGGGCAAAAAGGGGTAATGAGGAGTAAATTAAAAGGAGAGAGGATCTTTATAGAGAATGATTTGAACTGGGAAAAGAGAAATTTACAAGGTAGAATAAATACATGGGTGAGAGAGAGAGCAGAGAGGAAAAGTTAGAAGTGAAGGTAGCATTATATAGGGTCAGAGTGAAGGGGTTTGGAGGGTATGAGCGAATATGGAAAAGGAAAGGGAGGAGGATGAAAATTTTAATTTAAATAAAAGGAAAGACTCGGAAACAGAAAATGGAGAGATTATAGGGAAGGAGAAGAAAGCGAGGGAGGAGCAGAATTTTGATTAAGTCAAGAAGGAAGTGAGGGAGGGAAAAGGATGGAAGAGGGAGAAGGTAGAAAGTAAGGGGTAAAGAAAGTTATTGTTTTGGAATATGGCAGGGATGGGAAATAAGAAATGGTGGAAATATATAGTTGATTTCGATTTTGTAAATGTGTTGTCTATGTGAAATATGGATGGATGAGAAAAGATAGGAAATCTGAAAAGAGAGGCTGTCAAAGTCTCATATATGGGCGTGCGATTTTGCAGAAAAGTGCAAAAATAGAGGGAAAGCGAAAGGAAGCTTTATTGTAGAAAGGAAGAGAAAATGGGAAATGAAAAGGTGATTGTGAAAAAAGATGATGGGTTGATAAGGTCTGAGATTATCAGAAAAGAGGAAATGTAAGAGAATTATGGAAAAAGAGGGAATGGTAATTATTTTGGTGTATGGAGTTTAGGGACATAAAAATTTGATAAAAAATCTGGACACAATTATAGGGAATGTGGAGATGGATAGTATAATAAAAATAAATGGAAGAGATTTCAATGTGAGTGAGTGTAGAAGATCTAGGTAGAAGAAATACAGAGAAAGAAAGTATCAATAACATAATAAGAATAAGAGTGTAGGAAATGGAGGAAAAAAGTTTATGGTTTGGATGGATATGGAAGAGACGGATGTTTTGAACGGGTGTACGGAGTGCGACTGGGAGGGGAAATTCACATATGTAGGAGAAGTAATTCAGTAATAGATTATGTCGTGGCAAATAAGAAAATGAGTAGCAAGATAATAAGAGTAGACGATAGGGTGAACTCGAATCACTTGCTGTTGTAGGTGACAATGGAGGGAGGAGAAGAAGAGATGGGAGAAAAGAAAGACAGAAAGAGGGCGATTTAAATGCAAGGAAAGAATTCAAAATTTTGTTTGAAAAAGTGCAGAAGAAAAAGAGAGAGTAAGAGGAGAATGAGCTGAAGGATATGAAGAGAGAGGTGGAAATATAGAAATATATGAATAAGAAACGAGGGAAGAGCCAATGGAACGAAAACAGAATATAGAAACAGAAATAGATTAGGCATTTCATGACTTTGTTAGAGAGAACGGAGTTAGAAGAAAAGCATAATAAAGCTAAAGAGGAAGAAGAAATGAAGATAGAGGAAGAGAAGAGGACACAGAGATCAAATGTGCAATTAAGATAAAATTGAAGAAAGCAGCAGGTATTGATGGAATCCCGATGGAGGCCTGGAAATTTGCGGGCGTGAAGTTAGAAAAGAAGTTGGTGGAAGTAATAAAATTGATTTGGAACAAAAGTACGATACTGAATGGAAGAAAAGCATAGGTGGTTCTTGTACACTCGTACAAGAAAGGAGATAAGGATAAATTTGGAAATTATAGAGGCATATCGTTATTGTGTATGGTGTTCAAGATATATGCAGAGATGGTGAGAAACAGACTGGAGAAGAAAAAGGTATGATCCCGAAGAGTCAAGCAAGATTTAGAAAAGGCAGATCAATGATAGATAATGTGTTTGTTTTGAATCACATGCAGAGAGGAAAAAGGCAAGAAGAAAGATTTATATGTTTTTTGTAGACCTATATGTTTTCTGCATTTGATAATGTAGAAAGAGATATCATGTGAGAGAACTCAGAAGAAGTGGAATTAAGGAAATGCTGATTAAAAGATTGGAGAAAATATGCGAGGACACTGAAGTGTTTACAGACAAATCAAGGAAGAGTTTTAAGATGAAGAAAGGAATATGACAGGGATGTGTGATGAGTCCGCTCCTGTTTAATTTATATATGACAGTAAAAGAGAGATGAAAAAACAGAAGGATAGGAGTAAGAGTATAGGAGTAAGAGGATAGGAGTAAGAGACGATTTGATTTTGTTGGCGATGAATAAGGAAACGATGCAGGATATGATATTATCGTTTAAAGAATTTTTAAAGGATAGGAATCTAGAGTTAAATGGAGAAAAGTCTAAGATGCTAATTTTTAATAAGAGAGGTAGGGATATGAAAGAGAAATGGATTTGGAATAATAAGTTAATACAAGAGTTTAAATATTTAGGTTTTGTTATGAGCAATAATGGGAATTATATGGATAGGGTTGCCACAGAAAATCAATTTTGAAGTTCCCTGACTTTTCCATTTTCTTGACAATAATGAAGAATTTTCCATGACTATATGTAATCTTAAATTTTAACGTTTAAAAGCAGGGATTGTAGTAAAGGTAACTTAAACTATTAGAAATAATACAAACTTAAACGTTTAGTAACATAATATAATTTTGAATGCAAATTTACAGGCCAACAAAAACAAATAAATATTGGAAAAAAGAATATAATTATGATAGAAAATGGAATAAAAACGCTAAATAAAATATAAATTTTAATTATTTTATTAGCATTGCTTTGACAAATTTTAATCTTTCAAAAAATTGTTACAGTTTTAAAAAACACAAACATATTTAATTTAAAAAAAAACATCAACGTTATCGCTAATATAAAACTTATCTTCTACTTGACAAAATATTAATATATTAGAAATTAACCCAATATCTCCTGTATTTAACATGTTATATCTTAACATATTTTTAAAAGACAACAAATATCTTAATACATTTGATAAAATATTAATTAAGTAATAATCACATTATTTTTATTAAAATAATGACTACTGTATAAACTAGTATTTGTATAGTTTGCAATATGACTTAAAAATCTTATTTTCAAATTAATTCATTTGGCGCTCCCGAATTTTTTCATCTATGAAATCACTTTCCCTCTGTTTTTCAGTTATATGTAACCTTGAATCTCTTTTTTTTTAATTCATCAATTTCATCAATAAATCTCTTTTTACTTAAATTTTTATTTGCTTTTATTTGGTTTTCTTTTTTTGTTTCTTCGAGAGCTTCTTTGTATAATGATCTTGCATTTCGTACTTTGAGAATCATTTGCTTATCAATTATTATATTATCTAAGCCACCTAATGCTTGTATTGCATCATAAATTTGCCTCTGCGCAACTAAAGATTTAGCAAGCTGATTCTTAACAATAACTTCTTTGATAGAAAATCCTCTTTCTACAAATGCATTTCCATGACTCAAAATTAAAACTTTTTTCAGAAAACTTAAAACCTTTTTTGACTCATTCATTATCATAATTAAGTTATACCAAAAAATGTCTAGATTTTTATTCAATCTGTCAAACTGTTTAATACATTCTAGCACTTTACATTTGGAGCAAAAATCTTTAAATTCTTTGAAAAGTTCATCACACTCCATACTTCTTATCCACTTTTTCTCTTGAAATATCTCCAAACCAATTTCAAACCTTCGTAACACTTGACTTAATAAATGAGATAAAAGTTGTGGATTATAAAAAGTTATACCTCTGCACAACTTATATTTAATAGGTTAGTTATAATTTTTTGACAAATTAACTTAAGCACAGTAATACAATCATCCTTGAAAGATTCTATTTCAGATTCTTTTATTTCTTTCATCTTCCTAAGCTCAACTTTTACAGCAAACCCTAATTTTAAATTCTTTGACAAAATTCTGTTTGCGTTATTGTTAAGACCTACTCGATTTACATATATTTCCTTTTCTAAGATTTCCTTTTTTACAAAAATATTCATTAAGTCTACAAGCAACATAGTAAGATCATTGTACAAATACGGAGCTAATGGTACATTATTTTGAAATTTCTTCAAAAATGGTTCAATCAGATTTGATACATAACAGAAGGAGGCTAACCTAACTGGCATGAATTTTTCATTCAATGATTCTTCAACAACTTTGTAAGAAAGGATTTTCTTTTTGTCTCTTTCTAAGCCTTCTTTGTATTTCTTTAAATGTTGTAGCATTTGTAATGCTCTTTCAGCAATTTGAATTATTTAGTCTTACTGGGCAACTTTAAAGGCATTAATGAACTACCCGAATAATACAAAAGATCACTTCTCCTAGCAGGGTTACTTTTAAAAAGATTATAAAGTGCTCTTAGAAATGTCGTTACATTCCATTTTACAGCATAAAAAGAAGTTTTAAAAACATTGTTAACAACACGCAAGCCACAAGTTCCCATGAATAACACAATAGGATCATCCTCATCATGAGATTGAGATAAAACTGTCTGTAGATTTTTAAAGAACTTAATATTAACATTTGGACTATCTATTGAAATTTGAAGTAATTTTTTCAAATTTAAATCCTTTAGTTCTACTTTGAAAACTTGAATCAAATCTTCAGAGGTGGTGTGTCCTAAAAATGCAGAACTATAATAATGAGTAGCTACTTCATTTTTATCTGTACACCAAAAGCGGATTGTTATATCCATTTGCTGCTTCTGAGAATATTTATTAAAGCTCTCATCAAAACAAACCACAAAACAATCACATGCTCGATTCTTTGTTTCACTTTTTCATGATGCAGCATGTTACTAAGCCATAAATAATCATATATGATATCTTACTTCGAGCAAGCTGCATGATTGGTGCAATTTTACTGTCCGGAAATATTTTGGAAAAAATCTGCACTGCTTTGCCACCAGAGAATATAGACAAATGACTGCTTATAATAAAAAGACATCAAATAATCTCGGCTCGTGTAACATCATCCTTCAGTAAATATTTATCAAATCCATGGTATATTGACGCAGCAGTAGAAATAAATAGTTTTTCTGAATTAGAAGTTGGCAACTTCTTTATATTAGCAGTTTTCTGAATATTGAAATGTTGTCTCCCGAGACAATTTCTGACTCATCTGGATTCCTTAAAATATTCTCTTCAATCAGAGAATTGGGATCAATATCAAGTTCCTAGATATACAAATAATATCCTCCCATATATTTTAATTAAATAAAATACTTATACTAAGGAAATGCACAAAAATAAAAACGCGCAAAGATAAACCACGTTTAAGAAAAGAATTAAATATATTAATTAAGCATGCATAGCTTCTATAAAATGATATGATATCATTTAATTCATACTTTAGAACTTGACTGTATATCACACTCGGGCATTCAGGTCGACCCAAGCAGCTGTCATCTATGAAACTATTAATGGATTACATTTGCAGTCGGTAACTCATCTCTCATGGTAAAACGTTGGGACAACCATAATAATTCACCCTGTAGATTACAGAGACAATAGAAAATGTATAAAGTTTAAAAAATAAAAGAAGTGCGTAGGCTTAAGTTATTATTTAAGATAAGGATATACGTTTTTATATAGGCTTTTAGAATAGGTGGCACGAGTCTATAAAGGTATGGATGGATGAATGTTTAACTGTTTGGTGTAAACTAATTTCTTTTCTTGACTTTATTTTTGTATTTATGCTGAAGGTAATAAATATTCAAATACAAATATCAAAGAAACCAAATGTCGATTTTGATAAATATTCGAGCTTAATAAACAACAAATAATAAATTTCCGACCACTACATGAATAAATCAACTAAATTAAATCACTGTCAATACGGTCAAAGCTAGATGTTGGTGCTTAATAATATTTCTATTTTTAAATTTAAACAAGGATAATCTAGTACACATTCAAACTGCGCGCCGAATACAGCCCACATAATAACGCAGTTCTAAACTTGGATTAGAATTAAAATCACAAATTAATTAATTTTAAAAACAATAAATAATAAAAATTGATGTTGTGTTWAACCTARCTCGTAAAAACAATACAAATAATATAAATWCTAAAATATAAACAAGGGCCAACGATCGAGCAAGAAGTTGTTGGTTGATATTTAAATTTAATAGTATATAAATCACATATTCAAAATTATAAACGTTTCGACCTTACTTGGTCCTCCTCAGTATAATACGATGTTACATATTTAATAAAATTACATAAATATATCAAGCTAATTGTATCGAATGGTGTTAAAAAGTCGGTCAACATCGGTACGCTATGTTATAAAGATTCTGTTATATTGTCCGTTGTGATATTCTATGTCTATGGTGTAAGTGTGTGCCATGGTATACATAGTCATATGTCGTAATTAATTTTAATTCTCCAAAGCCATCCGTACTTCGAATTCCAGTATGGTCAAATCTGCAGATGCTCTATCGACATTTTCTACGAAACACATATTCCGTACAAAGACGATTTTTCTAACATTGGGTAGTCTTACCCGGAAACCTTTGGATTCTCATGTGTAATCAATAAAAACACCTTCAATAGATCTCGCCGCCACTTTGTCCCTCGTGGGATCCTTGTCCAGTTTGTGACTTTGGATCCAAAAATGCGGAGGTTGTTGCAATTCAAACCCTCTCCACATTTCATAACGTATTTGCCTGTTCAGGCTGCTCGTGAGAAGGGCTGCGTATGTAACATGCAGTTGCCACCTTTTCACTCCAAAACGATGCTGATAAGCAAACCAGATTGCAGAATGAGGCATCTAGCCAACTCTGACATCTCGAGCAAAGTACGGTTCTTCTTTTCAGCGACTCCTTTTGCTGAGGAATATGAAGAATCGCAAATCTACGCTCGATCCCCAAAGTGGCAAGATAATTATCAAAATCCAGGATAAAATATTCCCTTTTATTCTCTGATTGAAAGTACTTTATGCGCGCTCCAGACTGTCGCTCGACCAGATTTTGATATCTCTTGAATGTCTCAAAAACTTCGCTTTTCTCTCTTAAAAAATAGGCTTCACACTACCTGGTGCTATCGTCAATAAATGTTACAAAAAATCTCGCATCATTTTGTTACTATATACGAAAAAGTCCGACCATCGGAAAATACAAACTTGAATTTCTCGGCATGGTTTATTTTCTTTTGGAAATGATAGGACCGCCATTTTACTTTTCAGGCAGACACCGCAACGCGATGATCGATACCATTCGAGTTCGACGAAAATACTGACTCGATCGCGAATAATTTTTCAAATCATAGAATTTAAATATCTGTGTTTAAATCAGAGTTTAAATGTCTGAAACATTCGTGTCACTTCTGCACTATCTCGCTCCTTTTTGATTTCCGCATTAATACATTCGAGGTTCTTTTTCGTAAAAGTCACCTTTTCTGTCCGCGACGAGCCTTACTCCGCCATTTTGATCAATCATATGTTTCGATTAAATGTCACTAACTTATCTGTTATCTTCGTCACGAAAATGAGATTCGTTCTCAAATTTGCATAGAGTGTCCTGAAATGCAATAACTCACTAATTTTAATCAGTAACAGTTGACAAATTCACGACCCTTCACATTTACAGATGCCTGGCTCGCGATATTCAACTTGTTCCGAGGGGACTCACCAATACACTGAAAAAGCTACCACACCTTTTGTCATCACATAGATGAGCTGTACAACTGCTGTCCAAAATCCAGAATTTACCTGTCATACCGCGGTCACTCGATCAGTCACGGGTATTGACATATAACACACATACAAATTATCTATCGCGTTCGCAGACTGGTTTGCTTATCTCGATTGTTTTTTGTCTCCTCATTCTTCTGTGGATGCACATTTACCTTGTAGCCAGGAGTTACATCTACAACTCACAATATCCGTTTTTTCTTTTGTTTTAATTCTTTTTCGTACATTAAGATTTGATCCGGCCACCGCCGTTTGTTGTCAACGCCATAACTACCTCAGTATCAGCCTATTTTCTCGCCTCGCTTTCCTCAATGATCTTAACCTTGAGCATTTCCTGATCCCTCGCACATCAAAAATTCTCGAATGAAGCAGACAAACTGTAGAGAAGCATGATCGTGAGCAAATCCCCATGAGAGATTATCTATTAACTTATCGATCTTTAACTTATCGAAGAATTTCGCCATGTGTTCTCTCACATCATTTCCCTCCTGCATACGTTGTAGAATCAGCTGTTTGAGTAGTGTTGCTTTTCTCGCAGAGTTTTTTGATGCATAAATTGACTCTAGCTTCAACCAAATTTGACGAAATGTCTTGCAACCAGGAACTTACTTGAACTTTCGACAGGTATATCGAAAATCAATCGGGTTTTGCTTTTCTATCAATAGTGCATCACTCGTCAATTGCGATGTCTCCAGCAACAGTTATATCACCTTCACTCACCGGTTTTGGCTTAACTTTCTGACCGCTTATGTATTCTCATAAATCGTTTTTGACAAGAGCTTCTATTTGCATCCGCTAAGTATCATATCCTTCAATTAATTCGAATAATTTGATAAAGAACCCAAACTTGAATTTGAAGATTTTTTTTTTAATAGCTTTCACTTCATGTTGTAAGGCATGGACAGAAATTCGTTATTTATTTAAATATCACATTTATTCTTGAAGTGAGATGTTTGTGTACTTCTTCTGAAATTATAATTTAACGACAACAATTCCTTCCGCGCGCATGCGCTAATATATATTCAGGTAATCCGTTGTCGAGGGTCAATCACAGGGGTAGAAACAAGCACATGATTTCTAGACCAATCGCGTACGCGTAGTAACACATGCAAGTACGGAGATTTAAACGCCATTGATAATAAGAGCCAAATACAAAATTATTTTATAGGACAAGACTAACTCTCTTTGCTCGGCCAGCCTGAAAATGTATTCGTTCTCGAACTTGAAACGCAGACTAAATTGTCAATAAAATTATGACTAGGAATATATATATATATATATATTTTTTTTAATAATTTTAAATGAAATTATAAATAATCGTTTGAATATAAACAGACTATAAATGCAATTAGACATACTTTGTAACTTATTAATATTACGGTAAATATATAAAAATATTTAAACATATGCGTGCATGCGTGCGTGCGAGCGTGCGGTGTCCTATTTTAAATGATCCAGCTCAATATCTCGAAAACGAGAAGGGCTCGTTTGGACACGGATCAATTGGACACCACCAACCACAGCGACCAGTGCCTAGAGGCTTTCCACTGTTCAAGCGCAGTGAGTGGCTCGTGTTCAATCGATTCGTGTCCAAACGGAGGCCACCCCTCGAAAACTAAACCCAATAGATAAAAATATTTCAGACAAAAATTGTTTGGCTCGAAGGGAGACAAAAGATGATAGAAATCTCCTAGATCTCCATTGATTTGACCTTGGATAATCCTCTGAAAGTCATGTGAAAGTTACCTTCAATGTTTTAAATGGAATCCTTTATTTCTCATTACATATTTTTATAGCTCATTTCGAGAGTTTTCCAAAATATTATAACTAAGTTACTTTTCGTTAAGTACTTGTTAAATTATAAGGCTTGAAAGTTGCAATATAGTGGATTGTCATTCGAATAACTATTTCAACATGAATAACCTAAAAATTATAACCTAAACATTTATAGATATAAAATTTAAAAATTAGGACAGTAAAATTGAATTGTACTTGTTAACTCGAATGTATCTTGTGGAAAAGTTCGAATTACAACTCTGATTTTAATTTGGTTATTCAAAATCAATGATTTGTAACAGTAATTTCAGATTGAACATACTTGTTTCGAAATTATCAATTAATCGTCTTTTTTTCTCTCAGAGCACTCATCCATCATAACACAATTGGTTATCTCAACACATTCACTCTACGTGAATGTGTTGAGGTAACCAATTGTGTCGACAGTGCGTTCCTTTGCATATTCTCATCTTTATGGTAAAAATAGTTTTTTTATAAATTTATTTTTTAAATTAATTTTTTAATTAAAACTTTTCATACAATTTTTCTCCCACGAGTTACCGAGAATTTGAGACTGATATCCCATCATACCAACACAGTAACCACCTCCAAAAGGATTACTCAATTCTTTTATACTTACGCAACATTTTCTATCTTAATCGGTCCATCCAACCGGGACTGATCCATGACTGATGGCAAAGAATAATCCGTAAACGCTTAAATTTGTCTTAGTCGTCCAATATCAACCAGGATAATAAATCTATCGGCTCTTACTTTATCTTGTAACTTAATGTATGCAATATGCCGGATTATACTTCAAATGAAATTGTTGATATTATTATGGTACTTGGAGAATGCCATAATAATTATCGACAAGCAACGGTATTGTACCGTAATAATAATTGATTTCCTCATAGACGACATCCAAATCATTATATGATTTCCAGGCTTGTATTGCGTCGACGACAACATCAACATTAAAAATGACAAAGACGTCGTATTAACGTACCAGAAAGGAATGATCCAACAGTACTTGCCGTATTGGGAATGATAGCTGTTAATCCACACGTGTCAACGAGGCAAATGGAAAGAGAGAAATTAGGTATTCCGAAATCAACAAGTCTCAGAATTTTGACCACTCATAACTTCCATCCTTACCATATCACTCTGACACAACAATTAACACTCAATGATTTTCAACAAAGACTAGAATTTTGTAGATAGGTACAAATAATGTTAAATCGTGATCGAATATTTTTCAGATTTGTTTTATTTAGTGACGAAGCAACTTTTCACAACACTGGACAATTAAATTGACCTAATTCTCACTTGGTCTATTGAAAACCCACATTGGTATCGAGAAGTTAATCATCAACATCGCTGGAGTCCCATTGTATGGTATGGCATATTAAACGGAAACCTTATCGGTCCTTATTTCTTTAACAAAACTGTTAATAGTAATAATTATTTACACTTTCTACAACAAAGATTGCCGGCATTGCTTGAAGATATCGATCTGGATACAAGATAATGTATGTTCTTTCAATAGGATGGTGCGCCTGCGCATTGGAATAGAAGAGTTAGATACCATTTAGATCTCACATTAGCAGGTAGATGGATAGGACGCGGTAGACCAGTGTCATAGTGTCCTCCAGACTTATCAAGTCTAGATTTCTTTTTATGGAGATACTTGAAAAACGTTGTATACTCAAAAACACCTACAACAAAAGAGAATATGGAGCGTATAACTCTTGCCTGCCGTAGCATTCCAAGAAATGAACTTTTATCGACAGTTTTGAACGTCAATTATAATGTATGGACAGATATTTGAACCATTATTAAGATCATAATCTTTTCACATGAAAACTAGATTCTGACATGGATCGGATTCGCCAGATCAGTCCCGCGCGATCTTGTCTTAATCGGCTGGATCAGTCCCGATCTTGCCTTATAACTTAACAAGTACTTAACGAAAAGTAACTTAGTTATAATGTCTTGGAAAGCTCTCGAGATGAGCTATAAGAATATGTAATGAGAAATAGGGGTTTCTATTTAAAAAATTGAAAACGACGTTTACGTGACCTTCAGAGGATTATTCAAGGTCAAATTAATGGAAATCTAGGAGATCTCACCATTTCATGTTCCCTTTCGAACCAAACAATTTTTGTCTGATACATTTTTGTCTACTGAGTTTAGTTTTCGAGATATTGGGTTTGATCATTTAAAATGGGACATCCTATATATATGGTGTCCCATTTTAAAACCACCACGTGAATATCTCGTCAGGGGAGCCGCCAATCCTCGTCTGAACGTTAAGTTTTGTCTTTTCAAGGTTATTTTAAGGTCAAAAAGTTAGATATTGAGGGCCACTGAAGGTTGGCACTGGTTAATTTAGATAAATGAGAGTAATTGATGATTGGCACTGGTCATTTTAGGTAATTAAAGGTCATTGAATATTAACAATGGTCATTTTGGGTAATTGACGGTCATACCTGGTGACAATGCAGTACACTGTGATAAAAGATATTGATCAAATCTTATGAGTATCTTTACAAGGACTTATCTAAAGGTAAAATTTTGCGCTCTTTCCGAATCCGGGGTCAAAAATAGGGGTTTCTACTTAAAAAATTTGATCTGACCTTCAAATAACCTTGAAGGTCAAGTTCAAGGTCGAATTGAAAGTTACCATCCGATATCCCCCTACAAACCTAACAACTTTTGTACAGGTTATTTTTGGATTGGCGGTTCCCCTGACGAGATATTCACGTGGTGGTTTTAAAATGAGACATCATGTATACAGAGTGCCACCAAAATCCGGACAAATCAAACAATTTCTCTAAACGAAATTTTATTAACGAAAGAATTGAATATTACAAAAAATTCTTTTATATATTACGTAGTGGGTCTTTACAGAGTATAATTACTCAATATAGTCCCCATCAGCTTCAATCACGGCTTCTATTCTCGATCTGAAGCGTTCACATGCACATTGTAGTGTAGCGCGGGTGGCACCCGTTTGGCCACGTTAATATTGACCACAGTCCCGATTGACCACGTTGCAATTGACCACGTTGCGATTGACCACGTTGATATTGACCACGTTCCGATTGGCCACCGTCCCGAT